>PVIH01016607.1:0-44986 GCA_004025045.1 Sigmodon hispidus
TCCATGACTGCTGCACATATTTAAGTCAGCCATCATTGCTTTTGACCTAGTCACTGGATACTTTACTTTGATTTTACTTCAGAATCTTTCGTCTTCCTGGGATCATACTCATTTACTTCTGCCTCTTATCTCTCTCAAGAGTATCTGGCCTGGAGTGTTTCTGGTGCTTTTCATTAAGTATAAAGGCTTAAAGTACGATGTTCAGTTTTATACAGCAATTGGCATTTAAAAAATTCTCATGTCCAATTTCAGAAGTAAATGCCTGCCAGGTATAGTGACACAGACCTGTAGTTCTAGCATTGAGGCAGGAGGATTGAGTTTGAGGCTAGTCTGAGCTATATAGTGAAGTTTTGTCTCATTAAAGAAAAAAAAATCGAGCTGGAGAGATGGCTCAGAGGTTAAGAGCACTGACTGCTCTTCCAAAGGACCCGGGTTCAACTCCCAGCAACCACATGGCAGCTCACAACTTATAGTATATATATAGTATCATAACTCCAAGATCTGATATCCTCACCCAGACTGCATGTAGGCTAAACACCAATGTACATAAAATAAGAATAAATAAATGATTTAAAAAGAAAAGAAAAAAGATCTTCCTTGTAAAAACTTAACCCTAACTGGATAGTGGTGGCACATGCCTTTAATCCCAGCACTCAGGAGGCAGAGGCAGGCTGATCTCAGTAAGCCCAGGCCAGGCCTACAGATCCAAGTTCCAGGACAGCCAGGGATGTTACACAGAGAAACCCTGTCTTAGAAAAAAATCAAAACACATGCTCATTCTCAGAATAAGCAGGGAGATGGTTGGTAGCTAGGGGCTGCTTTTTGACAATCCATGCTTTAGGATGAGCATAGTTCTTTTCCAAGCCCCGTTCTTCATTTTGTATACCTGCTCCATGCTCATCCATGCTCAAGAACATCTCTGAGGCAGATCTCTAGGTCTATGTGATGCTTTCTCCTAACCCCTTTCTAAGATCTCCACCTACTCCATCCTGACCCATCTCCAGTTGGTGAAGAGAGACCAGCACAAGCTTCCTGGTATCTTAAAGACTATTGTTTCATATCCTTTGTTTGATTGTTTGGGGCTGTTTTCAGCTAGAAGGTAGCTATTAACCCATGCTAAACATGAGTGTCTCTTCACTATTTAAATTTAACCTAAACCAGGTGTGATGGCACATGACTTTAATCCCAGCTCTTTGGAGGCAAAGACATGCAGATCTCTATGGGTTACTTCTCTGGTCTACATAGTGAGTTCCAGGCCAGCTAGGACCACATAGTAACCTATAGTGCCTGCTACTTAGGAAACAGAAGCAGATAATGATGAGTTTGAGGCCAATCTGGGGTATACAGTAAGACCCTGTTCTCAGGGGTTGTGGGGAAACAGGAAGGAAGAAGAAAGTCCTGAATTGGCTGGGTGTGATAAAACCTCCCCCTTGTTACTCTGTCTCTGATAAAGGCTCACCTCTTGCAGAATAGACAGGTAGGTGGCCAGGAAAATAGAGAAAACTTGGTTCGGCAGCAGCAACAAATCTGCAGGGAGAGCCAAGGTTAGAGCATGGCTGTGGAAGGGCACTGGAGTCCATCCACGCCCAGTCCCAAGAAGCACTGAACAAGCCCCAGACTCCTGGTCCCACCCTCTGCTGCACAGGACAGCCCCTACCCTGCTGCCCAGAGCAGCCAAGTCTCACCTTCCCCCTCTTAAGGCTGCTGAAGAGCTCCTTGTCCTGCAGAAACTTCTCCATCTCAGCCTTCACCAGCACTCTGCGAACATCCACCACCTCCTCCACAGTCAGAGCCAAGCTCTCCACAGGGTGGCTGAACTCCTGAGGGAAAGGGTAGGGTTCTGCTTGTTCAACATTCTGCTGACCCTACAGTTACCCTGTCTCAGTCCAAATAACCTGGCTACTTACTAAAGTATGTGCATCAGCTCATCACTACTGGGAGCTGGATCTGCTTCAAGGAAGCCCTACTGATGTAGTAAGGTCCCCCAGTTCCTTGGCCCTAGAACCCCTTCCCTTGTAATTGATGCCACACCTGAAAACTCCATTTCCTTCTTGCAAACCACACCATGGCTCCAACCTTCTCCACAGAATCTTCCTACCCACTTCTGCCCCTGATCTTCAGGAGCCCTCTGTCCTACCTGACCCCAAGTGTGCTCTTCTGTACTCAGCAGGCCATCTGTCCTACCTGGCATTATGATGAGTGATCCTGGTTAACCTTACTAGTGTGTGGCCTAAGACTAGACACTAAACCTTCTAAGCCTACTTTTTCTATACAGTGGGTTTGCTTCAGCTCCCTTGAGGCAATACAACAAACATCCAATTCTTAACATGGTACCAGACACACAGGGTACCAGACACACAGAATTCAAAACAGTAGCTGTTGTTCATGGAGACAAGATGGGGATCAGCGTACAGGGCACAAGGATGAAGACTGAATACTTTTTCCAGGATGTGAATTGATAGTCTTGTGCAGGGCTTTTTAGTCCTGGAACAGCAGCGGCATTTCTGCATGTCCCATATGATCTGAGGCCCCAGGATTTCCAGCGACTTTCTGTAGTTAGTTATTTGCAGTCAGGAATTCCCATGTCAAATGCACCCCACCTCGCAGGGACTGGGACAGGACTAAAGGCCACCAGGTTCTCCGATTTTGATAGCTTAACTTTCAGAAAGTACCTTTTGAGATCTCAGAGCAGAAAGGCCACTGTGGGTCTTGTGGAATTTTAAAAAAAATGCCCCTTCCTTCCTTGAACAAGAAATGGTCCTTAATTTTTTTAGCATTAAGAAATGGCTAGATGAGTCTGGAGAAAGATGGCTCAGTGGTTAAGAGTACTGGCTGTTCTTTCAGGGTGTCTGAGTTCAATTCCCAGCACCCACATGGCAGCTTAAACTGTAACTCTAGTTCCTAGGGGTTCTCAACACCCTCACACAGACATATGTGCAGGTAAAAAACACAATGCACATAAAATAAAATGAAATAAAAACAAATAAATAAAAGAAACAGCTAGACTTGTTCACACTTGCAGTTAACACATAGTGACTGTGTGTCTATGCCCACACTTGGCTATAAATTATGTGTGGCTTTCAGCTGCTATGGCGTGCAGCCCTGGATATATTCTACCTGAAACCTCAGGGAGACACGAGCCATGCTCTAGTTAAACTGCTTCTGCAGTAGAAGTGGAACAAAGCAAGTTCAAAGGCCAGCCTGGGGTACAGTGTGGAACTGTCTCAAAAACAAAAATAAAGGGGCTGGAGAGATGCTCAGAAGATAAGAACACTGACTGCTCTTCCAGGGGACCCAGGAATCCACATGGTGGCTCGCAACCATCTGTAACTTCAGTCTCAAAGAATCCAGCCCACCTCTTCAGGTCTCACAGGCACTGCATGCATGTGGTGCACACTTATACGCAGACAAAATACCCATACATATAAGACAAATAAACAAATGAGTAAGTGCTTTTGAAGAGCTGCTTCTTCTGAAATTTTAATGCTCAGAAACTGTAAAAGAATGTGTATTATTATAAGATGCCAAATTGAGAAGTTACTTTTTTGTTTGTTTTATTTTTTTATTTTATTTTATTTTATTTTTTGAGATGGGGTTTCTCTGTAGCCCTAGCTGTCTTGGAACTCACTTTGTAGACCAGGCTGTCCTTGAACTCACAGAGATCTGTGGTGATAGATTGTATATTTAATAAAATCAGCTGGAATATCAGAGGACAGAATCACCCACAGTCAAGCGTGAAGGTCAGAGAGTGGTGACCTACAACTTTAATCCCATCTCTTAGGAGACAGAGATCTTTCTGTGTTTCTCTGAGTTCAAGGCCTAACAGCCAAGCAGTGGTAGCTCACACCTTTAATCCTAACTCTAGGATTATGATACAGAGTTGAACCAGGAAGTGAAACAGCTGAGTGGGGAGATATATAAGTCAGGAGAAGGTAGAAATTCTTTCATTCTGTAGAAGCACCAGTCAGGCCAAGGGTTAAGATAGCACTTACCCTGTTCAGCCTGAGAAAATGGCGGGGTGAGAATTGACTGTGGTCTGTTTCCTCTCTCTGATATTCCAGCTTCCCCCCAATATCTGGCTCGGAATTTGCATTATATGCCAACTAGAGTTCATGGAACAGAGATCCGCCTGACTCTGCCTTCTAAGCGTTGGGACAAAAGGCGTGCGCCACTACTCCAGGTAAAAACAGTTTCTTAACATGTGTTTATCTTATATGTCTGGAAGTTAAACAGCAGCTTTTTGAAGATGTTCTGGCATTCTATCATATGGGCATTGCCTTTCAATTAAAATTAATAAGGGGGCTGGAGCAGCCAATGGGTCAGTGGTACTGTTCTCTCAGAGGGACGAAAGTTCAGTTCCCAGCACTCACAGATTGACTCACTATCATCTGGAACTCCAGTTCCAAGAGATCTGATGCCTTCTGACCTCAGCAGGTACCAGGCATGCACATGGTGCAGAGACATACATGCAGGTAAAATGCTCATATGCATAAGTAAATAATAAATAAATAGAGTTAATTAGGCTGTCTTATTCTTACATAGAACTTACACTTCCTAAGGCATTTTAATACCAGTTTTAATCCAAGCCTCAGTGAGTTGATGGTGTCAACAACCTTAACCTCCCTTCACGTACCTGTAGGATGCCATGCAGTCTGTCATTAGCTCATACCTGTTACCTCATTTGATAAATTTGCACAGTAAAATTCAAGCCTAAGCTGGGGCTTCAAGGCAGCAGTATTAGTTTTTCATACAAACAATTCAAAACTCAAAGCATGTCAAAGTCTCAGCCAACAGCACATTTCCTGAAACACTGCATTGCCCTCAAGTCCCACAAGTCAGGGTGCATTATCTATCCTGACCCCACTGGAATTGAACAAAGCACTTCAGGCTGGGGAGGAGGCAAGTGGTTGAAAGGTAATTCTCTGGTTTGCAGTTGAAATACCAATGTGTACCAGCAGGTGACAGCAAAGAACAATCACTGGATATAGGGACCTAGACCCTGGTACCCTCAGACAAAGGCAAAGACAGCCACATCCTGAGGAATGCTGCCCACTTCTCTCTCTTAAGCACCAGGCTAGTAAAAGGGTAAAGATGATGCCAAAGAGGTCATCCAGGGTAACCTTCCCTGTCACTTACCAGCCACAGGTGTTTGGTATCTGATGCAGAAGCCTCTGGTTTATCCACTGAGCTCAAGCTGCTGGGCAAGGCGGAGCTGGGGTAAGGCTGGGACTGGCCATTCGCAGGACAGAAAACTAGAGAAAAAACACAGGTCCATAGGAATCACGAGTCAAGAGTGCTGTAGACACAGGGACGTGGTCTGGTGTCCCAGTGGGGATGAGGAACAAGCTGAAAGTCAGTCAGAGAGCTGGAGAATTAGCTCTGCAGAGTGCTTGTTCTTGCAGAGGAACCAGGTTCAATTCTCGGCACCTACACGGTGGATCACAACCATCTGTAACTCCAATTCCAGGGATACAAAACCTTCCTCTGACCTCAGCAGGGACCAGGCACCCATGCAATACAGACATACACAGACATGGTACACATACATGCAAAACATCCATACTCATACGTTAAAAATTAAAAAATTTTAAATTTTGTAAGGAAGTTACATGACAGAAACTCATATTCTCTGGGTTTTTTCACTACCTGATATCAAAATAAGTGCTCAAGGTTGCACTCAGTGCTGAAAACTACATTCTGCTTATTAACTGTCTTTTTAAATTAGCTCATCATGTAAGAGCATGAGACCACAGGATTCCTTTAGAAATAAAAACTCAGCCTGGTGTGGTGGCCCATGTCCTTAATCCTAGCACTCGGGAGCCAGAGGCAGGCAGATCTCTGTAAGTTTGAGGCCAGCAAAGTGAGCTCCAGGACAGCTAGGGTTGTTACACAGAGAAACCCTATCTTGACTCTCTCTCTCTCTCTCTCTCTCTCTCTCTCTCTCTCTCTCTCTCTCACACACACACACACACACACCCCAAAAAAGAAGAAGAAATAAAAACTCACTGGGGTCACCTCTTGATTTGACATGGCTATGCACTTTCTGAAGAACTAAAACTTTTTGCCTTGCCAAAGTCCCCTGGATTGTATGGTTATGTTCTTGGGACCCCAGACCACTTTCTAACACTGACAGCTCTTGGCATAAGTCCAGCCACAATTGATGGAACTAACGCTGTGCATCCAGGCCAGAGGGGCTGTTTCTAGCTTGAGTCCTCTGGTAGAGGAACCACGTGGCTGGTGACAAGTCAGGTGCTTAAAGAGCCCACCTGTCCACAGAAAAAAGAAATAAAGATCTGGCTGGCTTTCTTACCACATCTTAAGATATTATTATTAGTAATAATAATAATTTCTAGGTAACAGAATCATGAGAATTTAAATTCTTTTTTTAAAAAGATCTATTTATCTTCTTTTTTCCTCTTCAAAACAAAGTTTCTCTGTATATCCCTGGCCATCCTGGATCTCACTCTGTAGAACAGGCTAGCCATGAACTCAGAAAGCCACCTACCTCTGCCTCCCATGTGTTGGGATCAAATGTGTGCACTGCCACACCTGGCCTGATTTACTTATTTTTATTCTATTTGTATGTATAGCACTGTGTGCCTGGTGCTTGCAGACGCCGGAGGAGGGCATTGGATTCCCTATAGCTAGAATTAGAGATGGTTATGAATCACCATGTGGGTGCTGGAAATCATTTTCCAAAAGAGCAACAAGTGCTCTTAACCACAACGCTATCCCTCCATTCCCAAGAATTCAAGTTCTTTAGAAAATGTTTTGCGGGGCTGGAGAGATGGCTCAGTGGTTAAGAGCACTGACTGTTCTCCTGGAGGACCTGAGTGCAATTCCCAGCATCCACATGGCAGCTAACAACTGTATGTAATTCCAAAATCTGACACCCTTACATAGTTGTACATGCAGGCAGAACACCTATGCACATAAAATTAAAAAAAAATTAATATTAAAAAAGATAAAGTGACTTTTAAAAAAAAGAAAGAAAATGTTTTGCAATTAATACAGATTGGTTAGCTGATTAAAAAAAATATTCTCAAATGGAAAGCAAGGATGCCTGCTTCAGGTGGTGACAGACTCAGCACTACACTACAGACACAAGTACACACCTTGGGTACTTGCCTGCTCAAGGAACATTTGAGACTGGGGCTGCAATACAAAGTCCACGGGATGAACATAAAAAGAGCAGGTTGTGGTGAAGGCAATAATTACCCTGGTCTTGAGTGCTGGGCCTCCAGGAGTGCATGCTGCCTGCTCTGGCCCGAGGTGGCTCCATCCCTCCTGGGGGCTGAGTAACTGACTGCAAACCAGACACCATCTCACTCCGAAGCTGAGCTAGGTCATGTTCCGAAAAAGAGCGATCCCGCTTCAGCGTCACCTCTCCACAGGGGGACTCTTCTTCCTGAAAGCACATGAGGTACAGCCCCCTCCTGACCACTGCTTCTAGCACCTCTTGCTCATCCTTGGACTATGGCAGTGGATCCAAGAACGCTAACTGAGCCCACCACGGCCCTGCACTATCCTCTACATTATCACTAGCTCATATGTTCTAGCTTCTGGACATTCCACAGCAAGAGTCTCAATAACAAATCATTCCCTGAGGTCTTCCAGAAAATCCTGGAGAGGACCATTCTGTAGAAGGCTGAGCCCTCTGAGATGGCCAGCACTGAGGTCATTTTCCATCCTAGTGGGCCAGATCCTCACTGGGACCAGCTTCTCACATCAACTAAGGGGTACTCAGGATACTCATCTGAGAAGAAAATAACTCTCATGTTTAGCCTTTATTGTTGTATTCAGAGGTCACTACCCCACTGATCCAAGGCTACTTCTGAGCTGCAACCCCAGTGGTCAGCTCAGAGGATACCTACTCAGCTGACCCAACAGACCCGTCTCATTAAGCCTTTCCCAGCCCCATCAGCATGATCTTTTAAAGAATCACTATTCTCTGACCTCAGACGTGTTCATTTCTTCCATCTCTGCTAAGGTAGGGGCTTTAAGCAGGACCCGGGGCCGTGGACGCTGGCTTCCACTCCCAGCATCTGTGACAGACAGGTTGATGCAGGAAGTAGACTTGATGTCCCCAGAGCAGGCATTGAGGATACAGGGCAGAGAACCAAATCCTGAAGGCGGGAAAAACAAAGGCAGGGGTAGATGATGAGTGGGATGGGGAAGGAAATCAGCACAGGGATGAACAGTGAGCAGAGAAGGAGGAGACCAGGGCAAGGATGGATGTGGGGCAGGGAGGACAAGGAGCATGAAGTCAGAGCAGATGATAAGCCAGGAAGACAAGGCCAGGACATGAACAGGGAATGATTGGAAGGTCAGGAAGGGGTGGACAGTGAGCAGGGAGGCCAGGACACAAGTAGACAGTGAGTGGGAGGGACAAGAAAGCCCGAATGGGAGAGAAAGACCAGCTTCATGAGCATCACTTGGCTTAATTCTCCACTTAGAAGGGGAAACAGAAGGCTGGTCAGCCAGTTAAGGATGAGTAGCTCTGGCTAAACAGGAGAGCTGCCCAGCCCCCAGGGCCCAGCAGAAGCAGGGTTTGAGGTTCACCATCCTTATTTTGCAAGGAAGACCAAGTCTCAAATATTTGAATATATGTCTGGCTTCCAGCCACTCAGAAACTTCACATTTATTTTGTTTTACTTGTAAATGTTGAAATTTGTCATCCATTAAAACAATATATAAAGGCAAAATCAGATCAAAACCTAAGGGACAAGATTAATTCACTTTTACAGGCCTCTGGCTAAGGTGTCACAAGGCCATTATAACTCCTCTAAGTTTACAGTTTAAAAAAGAAAACAGTGAACAGGTCCTGGGTCCTCTACCCGTACAGGAGCTCTTGAGGCTAGTAGTTCCAAAATTTGATCTGCAGCCCTGACTAAGTCCACTGGGGCATGTCTTCTCTCCTGTCACTCACCTCCTTCCCTTGCTCACCACGGGCACCAAGTGCTGGGCCCTACTGGACGAAGCCTCACCCCTTCCTTGCCCCGCCCCCCACACTCACCACGGGCACCTAAGTGCTGAGCTTCTACTGGACGAAGCCTCCGTTCCTGCTTGATCTCTTCTAGAATCTTCTCATGAAGTGTTCTCTGCTTTTGTGGTATAGGGCGAAGTCGTCTCTCCGAGACCTGCCGCCGACATGACACACTAAGTAGAAGGGGAGGCGGGTGGTGACATGGGCCCACTCTAGAGTAGGGAAATGCTGGAGGAGTTTAGGAGACTCAGTACTACCTCTCAGTAACTCAGAAGGAAGCATTACCCAAGGAGGCTTTGTGCACCCCTGGCGTGAGGTGTAAATGGCTAAAAATTCTCCCCAAGAGGAAGAAGACACAGACCCACAAGCCCTATGCCAGAGATCATGCCCAACCTTCTAGCCAACAGGCAAAAGAGCCTTCAGTGGCCTCCCTCAGAAAGTAGATGTGATAAGACACCTCCCAGGTTAGTCAAAGGAGATTAGCAGCCCCACAATATCCAGAGAAGGAAGTGTAGAGCTGGTACCTGCTTTAGTGGAGGCCGAGAGCGGATGAAGTCCAGGATGAGCTCGTGTGCGTCTTTCTTCACTCTGGGAGGGATGTCCCCATCAACCTGTCAGGAGGAGCAGGGCCACCCTGAGCTTGCAAGGGTCAACTGCTGGAGTTAGGGTGACCAGGAAGGGCTCATATGGCCCTGACTACAGCCTGGTCTTCACAGCCAACTTCCCTCCCATGACCTCTGGGTACACAGCACATCCCTGGCTACACCAGCAGTGGCTATGACATTCAAGGCCAAGTAAGCTCTAAGCTCAGCAGCCGGAACTGCCTGAGCCTAGGATGCTCAGAAAATGAGGCCGTAGGACCCTTCTCAGAGGTTGTCAGAATAAAATGAACTTCTCTGTATACAATTTTAAGAGAGAAAGCAGTGCACATGAAGCTATACAAATGTGTGTTACATGGAAAAACTTGACTGGTTCCGATCCTCAAGAACCTTCTCCTTTCCCTAATTACCATACGGTATTCCCAATATAAGCAAGAGCTGTGGAAACCAGCCACATCTGCCTTATTCATATCTGCAGATGAAGATCACACTCTGGTCAAGCACAAGGCTCAGGGCCAGGGTTGCTGGCGGAGGGCCACAGGCTGTGGCTCACCATGACCTTGCGCAGCTTGTAGTTCCTGGCGCGGATATCCTGCATCAGCATCTCGAAGGGAGTGAGCTGGAACTCAGTGGGCAGTGGGTTAAACTGCTGCTCCTGCACTTTCTTCAGCTTCACCCCATGACGTAGCTCCCGCATGAGCTGGACCCACAACCGAGCCTGATGCAAAAAAGAAAATGGCCTTAGCTCTGGCATCCACGGCTCTCCCAGCACAGACAGACCCTTCTGGGTGTATCGTGCTCCCCTCTGCCCCAGGACAGGAGGGATCCATATCTTACCCAGTCTGTGTGTCCCAGGTGGTCAAGCTCGGCCAGTGGCTTCTCCACCCGTGGCTCATCCTCCCCCAGCTTCTGCAGCATCTGGGACCATATGTCTAGTTAGTGTTGAAGTGGCAGAGGAGGGGGACACAGTAGGATCCTGCAAATCCCACCCAGCAAGGGGCACTTCTCAAGCACTCAGCCAGCTAAAAGGGAGTCACAAAGGCACCTGGCCTAGGCTTTGGGGCTTGGAATGATCTGGTGGAAGCTATACCATCGCCTTGGAACGGCACAGGGCACATTTAATCTTTAGCAGTGTCTCTTGAACAGGGCCTGGTGAGAGCCTAGTGTCCACATGGTTCTGGCTCCAATCTGACCCACACGTCTCAGAGAGCAGTGATTGGTACAAAAGATGAAGCACTCTCTGTTGCCCTCCAGATTTCAGTTCACCCAGCACCTCAGGACACCCTAGCTAGACCGTGAGCCCACCTGTTCTCTTGGGGTGTTCATGGCTGCTTCTCTATGCATGACCCATACTAAAAGTTACCAAGGATCCATCTCTTAGAGGCTGTGTTCTAAGCTTAGAGCCCAGCATAGTGTGGCTAGTGTTAGTATTCATGCATGGTGGAATGAATGGTACGTAGACGACAGGATGAGCTAACCAGCGGGTCTTAGGAGGCAGTCCAGATGTGAAGTGCTGACATCACCGTGGAGACCAGAAAAGATACCAGAGACTCAGGGAAGTGGGAATTTGGGGAAAGATGCTGGACTTGCTGCCTTGATGGTTCTGGGTCTAGGTGGCAGCCTGGGGCTCCTGCTCTCACTAACTCCCCACAATGGAGAAGCAACTGCCTTTCAGCAGCTCCCACCCAAAAGGACAGAATCAGTTACCCTGACTTTTGCTCTAAGCTACTTGTCAAATTGCTTTAAAAGACACACTGTTGGGTGGGACTCCTGGGCAAAGGGCAGAGAGGACGGCTCTCCAGTCCTACTTAGAGTAGCTACACCTGACCCTGAGCACCTGTTTTTGTCCAAAATCATCAGCCCAGACTAGGCCAGGTGTGTGTCTAGGACCCTGTCTCCCCAATACTCATCCCCTGACCATCTCTGGGATCAGTAGGATGGAGGGTAGAGGTGTGTGCTCTTGCTAAAGCTCATTTGTCTGGGTGAGAAACTTATCTGAGCAACAGAACAGACCATGTTCAAAGGACAAAAACCCAAGGACCACGTGCCAGCCTCAGGGAGCACAGTCAGAGGAGACTCTGACGCAGGAAGGAGCCAAGAGGGAATGTTAGTGTGTGACAGCTGACAAGTGAGGATCAATGAGTTCAAGTTGGGTCCCAGATCTCATTACTCAGACATCCCTGAAAGCCTATGCACGCTCCAGGAGGTCAAAATGCTAGCTATGATCTTCTAGACGACAGGAAAAGAGATACAGCATAGAGAGGGGCAGGGAGGAATCAGAGACCAACATCAACTAACGTTATTTATTTATTTTTTAATATTTATTTTTATGTGAATTGGTGTTTTGCCTGCATGTATAACTGTGTAAGGGTGTCAGATCTTGGAATTACAGACAGTTGTTAGCTGTCATGTGGATGCTGGGAATTGAACTCAGGACCTCTGGAAGAACAGTCAGTGCTCTTAACCACTGAGCCATCCCTCCAGCCCCTCAACTAACTTTAAAATTAACCTCTGCTCCCTGAGCAAGAGAGAATGACCTGAACCTCACCTGACCTCTTCCCAGTTCCCTTTCATCTTCAGTGAAATGTTAGTGGGGGCCTGGACAGCCTATCTCACAGCAGGAAATAGGTTCGCTTTAAGCAGTAGGCAACTCCTCCAAGGAAGAGAGGAGACAGACAATCAAAAGATGCCAAGCCCTAACTCTGGATCAGGGGAAGTCAGGACAAGCCAGAGGGAATGAGCTCAGGAGCTGGCTGTATCCTAGACAGGCTCTGACACTGAGAAGGGACCCTGACTCCCAGAGGGTAGCATCTGCTCTTTTCTAAGATGGGAGGCCACCGAAAGTGTAGGTCTGTGGCAAACACAGTTAGTGCCCTGAAGGATTCTCTCACCCCCCACCCCCCATCTCCAAGCCCATGGGCCTGCCTGTGTGGTTCTGCCAGGGAAGAAGCAGCTGTCTTCAGCATCACCCTTTCAGAGGGAACTGGGGCTTGGAGAGGCCACCAGGAAGCAAAAAAGCCTAGGAGACACTCACTGATTCCTTTCTCTGAAAGCCCGCAGGAAGAAGGCAGGAAGTTAGAAATGTTTGGACAGTGCCCAGCATAGGGGAGGGGGAACATTATGGGTATTCCTAGGAAGGTCCAGTCAGGCACCAAAGACCTGGACCCCTGTTGGATGACTAAGGACGTGCCCCACTGCCTCCCTACTCCATCCCCACCTGATTTGCACCCCTACCTGCCATCCATCTCCCTCACTCCACCCAACATCAGCCCATATCTCACTCACCTCTTTGGCCTCCCTCACCCGGGCCAGGAAGGCACGAAGCTCCAGCGTTTCCACAAAAAGAGCTCGGCACACTGCCTGGTAGTGGGCCTGGGCGCCATGCGGGTCAGTCAGGCGTGCAGCACACAGCCGCATGGCCTGGGCAAAGGTGCGCACAGCTCGGGGGCCGCCCTCGGCCTCCTCCTCCTCCTCTGGACCCCCATAGCCCTCATCGGCTGTCCCGCAGCTGCTGTCTTCACAGTCACTGTTGGCCATGAGGTCGATGAGCCTCTCCAGCTGCGGGCTCAGCTCTCGCTCTTCACTCTCATCTAACCCCCAGTCCAGCGCACGGTAGATAGCGAAGCCCAGTGACTGCACCATCTAAGGGACAGAGATGTCATATGGTCACCAGAGATGGCATTCTGAACCATGAGGGTCCCACTGGGGTCTCACCAAGAAACAACCATTATCACAAGACAGACAGAGATGCCAGAGAAAATAACAGGTGATCTCCAGAGAAGAGGAAAACATAGCACCGCTTATAACAGTGATATAGAAATACTACCTCTTGGGGCTGGAGAGATGGATCAGCAATTAAGAGCATTGGCTGCTCTTCTAAAAGACCTGAGTTCAATTCCCAGAACCCACATGGCAGCTTACAACTGTCTGTAACTCAGGTTCCAGGGAATTCAACACTGTCACACACAAACATGCAGGCAAAACAGCAACTGATTTATATCCAATAAAAATAAATAAATCATAAAAAAGAAATACTACCTTTTTGCCAGAGGGGAATCATAGCACAAACAAAACATGGACCACTGTTAAAAAGATGTCCCCCAAAGAGCACAGTCACTTTAGGAAACAGGAAAGTTCTGACCAATATGCATCAAACATGTGATTCAACACCTCCCTTCCCAGGGATGTAACTCAGAGAAATGGAAAAATACATCCACACAAGATTTGTTTATAAACTACTCATGTGTTCGTCTTAGTGGAGACAGGTGTGTGCCCACAGTGGGGCACTACAGAACAGGAAACAAACACATGCACATATCGCATATGTCAGAAAAACCTTTATACAGTGTGGTCCCGTTAGCATGATGTGAAGCAGGTTGAGCCCATACACAGCAATAAAGAAGTCAGTAGCTCCCTGAGCCAGGGCACAGTTGGGATGGGAAAGCTCAAGATGCCTTTTATGTAAAAGGAAAGCACTTGTCTTGCCTCGGGTGCTGACTGCACAGTATGTATGCCCCCCAAAATATAATTAGGAACGAGACAATCCAGCTAAGCATTAACCTCTTGTGTAATAAGCAGTATGCTTAAATCAATGGAGAAAGAGCAGCTGACTCAGCGACTGCCATTGTGATGTTGTAACCATTGTAGCTTTGGGGCTGGGGTTTTTTCCTTTTTCTTTTTCTTTTGCAATGTGGGTACCAAATGCAGACCTTCACACATTGGCTACATAGTGAGTTCCAGGCCAGGCTAGGTTACTTAGTGAGACCCTACCTGTCCTAACTAAGTAAGTAGTAAGTAAATAAACAAATAAATAAGTAATAAGCAAACAAGCAGGGAGTTGGTGGCATAGGCCTTTAATCCCAGCACTTGGGAGACAGAGGCAAGTGAATCTCTGTGAGTTTGAGGCCATCCTGGTCTACAAAGTGGCTGTCCTGACACTCAGAGTTACACAGTGAAACCCTGTCTTGAAAAAACAAACAAACAATAAAGAAATAAATAACGAGGTGGTTTTGAGTGGGAGGTCCTCTGCTCACTGAGGGTGTGCCCTAGGAGGAGCTATTGGAAACTGGCCTCCAACTTTGCTTCTTTCCATATCCGGCTAGGAGACGGGCAGCCTTTTCCTCCATGAAATCCCGCCATAATGTGTTACATCACCATAATCTCAAAACATTGGGACTAAGTGGCCATGAACTGAACCATCTGAAACTGAACCACAACAGCCCTCTTCCGTTCATGGAGGCTGAACCAGAGCCATGTGGCATGCTGCATACGTGCTCTACCGATGAGCCACACTCCACCAAACTTCACCTTTCTGATTATCCAAGGAGTTTGTGACAGTAACAGCTGACTCACATCACTGTAAGAACAAACTGACATTTGTACACACACACACAATTATGCCATTCTGAGCAAATAGCTCACACCTTAACCCTAGCACTCGGGAGGCAGAGGTAGAAGAACTATGTGAGTTTGAGGCCAGCCCAAGTTTTAGACCAGTCAGGGCTATACAGTTAGACCTTGTCTCAAAAAGAAAAACATTATACTTCCTTATATTTTGTTGTTTATTTATTTATTTGTTTTTTTTGAGACAGAGTATCTCTATCTGACTGTCCTGGAACTCATTATGCATACTACATCAGCCTCAACTCACAGAGATTTACCTACCTCTGTCTTCTAAAGTGCTGGAACTAAAAGCATGCAACCATCATCCTAAGAAAACAATTATGTGTATGAGTGTTCTGTCCATATATATGCATGTGCACCATGAAGTAAAAATGCACTCTGAAGTGAGAGGGGACTTACAGATAGTCGTGAGCAGTCATGCACATACCAGGCATTGAACCTGGGTCCTCTGACTCCCCCCCTCCCCCATTTTTCAAGACAAAAGTTTCTGTGTGTAGCTCTGGCTGTCCTGGAACTTACTCTGTAGACAGGCTAGCCTTAAACTCAGAAAGATATCATCTGCCTCTGCCTACCAAGTGCTGGGATTAAAGGTGTGTGCCACCTCCGCCTGGTTCCTTTTTTTATACCAATTTATTTTATTTTTATGTGTATTGATGAGTATTTTACCTGCATGTACCTCTGTGTACTGCATGCATGCAGTACCCACAGAGGCCAGAAGAGGATGTGAGATTCCCCTAGAACTAGAGTTCTAAATTGTGAGCAGCCATGTGGGTGATGGGAATTGAACCAACATTCTCTGAAAGAGCTGATGCTCTTAATTGATCAGCCATCTCTCCAGGTCCTCTTTTTGCTTTTGTTTGTTTTTTGAGGTAGCATCTCATGAAATTTATTCCTGGTTCTCCTACCACCACTTCCTCAGAGCTGGGATTATAGGCCTACGTCCAGCTAGTTGTTATTTGAGACAGGGCATCTATGTAGCTCTAGCTGTCCTCAAACTCACCATCGTCTTGCTTCAGTCTCCTGAGTGTTGAGATTGCAGGCATGCTCCACCATACCATACCCAGCCTCATATCTTTGTAAAGGAATGTGACTTTTCTGTGTATATATATTTAACCTGACCAAAGTGGGTAAATGACACTCTAAACAATAACCACACCTGAGGGAATGTGATGGAGCATACAGGCACTGGGAACACAGGGTCAGATCCTAGGGACTGGTGGAACTCAGTAGACTGTGCGTCCTGAAAGTATGATACTTTGAGACAGGGTCACATGGAGTATCATGGAGTCAAAAAAGTATCCGCACCTGCACGGTGGCTCACAACTTTTCATAACTCCAGTTACAGAGGATCCAACACCTCTTATGACCTCCTCAGACACCAGGTATGCACATAGTACATAGACATACATGCAAGGAAAATAAATAGATAAATACAAAAATTCCCCAGTTATATAGCCTTGGCTGGCCTCAAAATTTTAAGCCTCCTGCCTTAGATTCCCAAAAGATTATAAGTACATACACCATGTCTGATAATAACTCTTTAAACTTTTTCCATTTTATTTTGAGTATATAGATACGTTGCCTGCATGTAAGTGTGTGCAACACATGCATGCAGTGCCTGTGGAGGCCAGAATAGGGTGCCAGGTCCCCTGGGACTGCAGTTACAGACATTGTGAGCTGCCATGTGGGTGCTGGGAATCAAACCCAGATCATCTGGAGGAGCATCCAGTATTCTTAATTGATGAGCCATCTCTCCAGCCTCAATAATTCTTTTTTTTTTTTTTTTTTTGTACATTAAGCATCTTTGAAGTCTTTCTAGAGTCCTCTTACCTCAGCATTTCTTCATTTCCCTTGGCAGGGAACCCTACCCTCACAGCTCACCATCCATGGCCTGGGGACAGCGGCTCTGTGGAGTGCACTGAAGGTCCTTTCATGTTCACTCCCCAGATGCTGCCTGCACCTTGACTCTCTGTGCCCATGTGATCCCCCCTTCCCAGTTAGGTTTAACCAGACAGGGGAACACTGCAATGGGCTGCCAGCATAGCTGAATACATAAGGGATTAACAGTATCCCAAATTTGCATAGCATTTGCTTTTATGTTACAAAGGACTTTCATGGGGCTGGAGAGATGGCTCAGCGGTTAAGAGCACCGCCTGCTCTTCCAGAGGACCCGGGTTCGATTCCCAGCACCCACATGGCAGCTAACAACTGTCTGTAGTTCCAGTTCCAGGCAAACACCAAGGCAAATAAATAAATAAATAATAAATAAAGTTTTTTTAAAAAAAAAAAAAAAAAGGACTTTCATAAATTTGGATGAGGTGACACAGACCTATGATCCCATTACTTGACAGGCTAAGGCAAGAAAATCCAACTTGAGGCTAGCCTTGGCTACACAATGAAAACCAGTCTGAAAACAAATAAATATGAATACAGGCAGGACTGGATAACACGGTTTGTTAATTCCAGCTAATCAAGAGGCAGAGGCAGGAATATTGCAAGTTTACGACCCACCTGGACTACAGAGTAAGTCTGAGGCCAGCCTGGGCAATTTAATGAGATCCCATTTCAAAATAAAAAAGATAAACTGAGGCTGGAGATATTGCCTAGCACATACATGCAGGACCTAAGGATCAATCTCCAGTACTACTGGGTGAATAGTTTTCTTATTTTCCTTCTTTGAACAGATTATCTGGTGCTGGAAAGATGGGTTTTGTGGTTAAGAGCATTGGATGCTCTTCCAGAGGACCCAGGTTCAATTTCCAGCACCTGCACAGTGGCTCACAACTTTTCATAACTCCAGTTACAGAGGATCCAACACCTCTTATGACCTCCTAGGCACCAGGTATGCACATAGACATATATGCAAGGAAAATAAACAGACAGATAAAGAGATAAATAAAAAACTGTATATATAAAATATTTGTTAAGAAGAAAGAAAAGACTATCAAAGGCACACACACAAAATAACAGCTCCACCATGTAGACACTATGCTAAGCCTGTGAGAAACTCATCCTATTTAGCCTTAACAACCCACTGACACAACCTCCCATCTCATATACAAAGTGACAGAGGTGTAGAGATGTTAGACCATTTTATCACAGCTAGAAGCTGCCCAAGCTAGACCTTGGAGCTGGGTCTATCTGTGCTATGCTCTAAGTTTTCTGTTACATTACCAGGGCAAGAGATGTAGTAGATGGAGCCGTGACCTCAGACTGTTCACTCTCTGGTAGCACTTTGCCCTAGTGGCCTCTCCACTTATTTCTGGCTAGCAAGGTATCCCAGGAAACGTGATCCTGGGGCAGGCAGAGCAATAACAGGCCAAAGCCAGGGTCAGACAAGAATTAAGTTCACTGGGTCCTACAGGGACATTTCAGAAGATACCAGGGCCTAAGAGGTCTGGGGGAGGTAACTCTTGACTCAGGAAGACTGGTGGGTAGTCACAATGGACCAAAGCCCTGGCCCACCCTTGAGGCTGCCTTCACCCTAGTTTTATCTCTAGTTTAGCAGGCTACAGTCATAGACTGTTTCCAAGGCACACCCTGGAATGCAGTGTAAGTGGGCATTACTAATATCTAGTGGCTGGTCACACCTGACAGGTGGCAAACAGCAGGGCTTTGGCCAGCAGCCAGGATGGAGTGCCCAGGGAGCCTGGGGACTCCAGAGACTACCTCAGGAATGCTCTTTGGTACGACAATGGAAAGGGAAATCTAGCAAGGTAAGGGGACAGACACGTGAAGAGGTCACACAGCACATCATTTGTTGTAGAGGTAGATGCCAAGTGACAGCAAGATGGTACATTATCTACAGTGTGCTTCATAGCTCTGTGATGCTCGGTTGTGTGGCACGGTCTCCAGTAGAAACCCCTTGACTCCAAGGAGGAAGACAGGCTGGGAAGCAAGCAGATAGCAAGCCCTCCTACCCACCCCAATGCACACCTCAGAGAGGTGACCTAATCCATCCAGACCACTCTCTTTTTCCTAAGTGCTGGCCTACACTAGCAAAAAGAGAAGGAAGGGTTAACTCCAGCCAAGTCTTTATCTGATGGCTTCTTTGGTAAAAAGCTTTTCTGGGCCCCAACTGACTGGAAACTTTCTCTGGAACACAAAGAATGCTTTCCATTAGGAAAGTCTGGGCAGCTGGCCAGTCTCAGGACCTCCAACCTGCAAGTTCAAGCATGGCCATCAGCCTGGGATCTGCCTGCAATTGGAGGGGCTGCTAGGCAGTTCATGAAACCTAAGAAGCCAGAATGGAGCTGAGATTTTGAGTGGATCTCCTCACCCTATTTCCTGAAGATGGATCCTTCAGGTTATTTGGGCCTCTGAGAACATCCCATATGAGACACACTCATTCAAAGCTTTTTGTAAAAGTATTTTTATGGTGTGTAATACTAGGCATCCTTTAGGTGGTAGGTAACAGTTTCACTTCTGTGAACTCTAGACAAGGGTCAGCTGACCTCCCAGGCCAGCAGACCTGGACTTAAAGAAATAAACTATGTAGAATATTATAGAGCTGTGAATACAGCTGGATAACTGGAAACCACATTCCCCAATTTCCAGCTGTAAAAAATACTGTCTTCACAGAGTTCCTGAGTGACACTCAGCAGCACTGCATAAGCAACAGCACTCCAAGGCACCAGAAGTATCTTGTCACTGGCATTAAGAATTATGTGTGGTGCCAGCCAGATGTCCTGGCACACACCTTTAATCCTAGCACTTGGGAGGCAGAAGCAGGTTAATCTCTGTGAGTTCAAGGCCAACTTGGTCTGCATAGTGAGTTCTAGGACAGCCAGAGCTAAGTAGAGAGACCATATCAAAAAAAAAAAAACAAAAACAAAAAAAAAAAAACCATAAATAAATAGTAAAAATGTAAGGAAGTATAATATTTTTTTCTTTTTGAGACATGCTCTAGGTAGAGGAGAAGAAAGCGGAGGAGGAGGTGGCAGCTTCAGCACATATGGAATTCCTTTGGTCTACACTCACCTCTCCCTTGGAATGCTACCATGCTAAATACATAAATGCAAAGATTTCTCCCCTCCCTCCCTCTCTCCCTCCCTCTCTCCCACCATTCCCTCTCTCCCTTCATATCTCTTCTTTATTTTTCCTCAAAGTTCAGCCTCCAAAGTAGCTGGAATTACAGGTATGTACCTTTACATCCAGCCCTATAAATTATTATTATATTAAAATTATTCTTTGAAAAGGCAATGAAAGGTCACATTTCAAAGAAAGAAAACATAAAAGCAGGCAACATATCCTGGAATCTCTGACTCTGCTGCTCAGATGCTGTTATTTTCTGGTACCCAAAGGTCCCTTTTCATTCTAAGACACAAGTGGTCTCCACTCTTGATTGCCTTTTGGGAAATAAGTAAAAGAAATAGATGTATAGCTCATTGAAATAAAACCCACTGAAAGAAATAAAGCAAAAATGTGGTTGAAAGCCAAGCATGGTAGCTCATGCTTGTAGCCCCAGCATTACTTGGGAGAATGAGGCAAGAGGGTGGGGAGTTCAAATTCTCACCCAACCTCAGCTACATAGTAAGTTGAGGCCAGTGCTGGTTACACAAAATCATGTAAAAAAAACAGAAATAAACATCACATTCAGATCATTCCAACAAGACAATGGAGGATTGGGTTATAGGCATTGGTCATTGGCTGGTTTCTCATTTGCCCCAAACTCCATGCCCTCAGAAGCCTACGCTGAAGACCACATCATTCTCCAGGGGGCCAGAGCCAGGTCAGCAGTACTGTTTCCACGCTCCCCTGGTGTGGGAGTGGAATCAGTATCTAGGACTGTGACCACACGGGGGTCCTCACCCTGACTGTGCCCTGTGTAGACCTTCATCAAACTCTCAGTCAAGACCTTCACATATTTTACCTGTGTCTTCCCTCACTAAAGGATTGTATAAGTTTGTATACTTTATAATTTACATTCTATAATGCAGGTATCTTAGGCTTCTATTGTGATAAAATATCATGACCAAAAGCAATTGAAGAAAAGATTTAGTTCAGCTTACAACCTTCAGGCTGTAACTCCCATCACTGAAGGAAAGAACTCAAGGCAGGAACCTGGAAGCAGGAACTGAAGCCCAGCCCCGGGAGGAGTGTTGCTTACCGGGTAGCTTGCTCCTTGTGGCTTGCTCAGCCTGACCACCTACCTAGAGATGGCACTGCTCACAATGGGCTGCACTCTTCATCCCCCATCAGTCAGGAACCAATAAACTTCCCCTACAAACTTGCCTATAAACCAATCTTACAGAGTCATTTTCTCAACTGAGGTTCCCTCCTCACAGATGACTCCAGCTTGGATCAAGTTGACAAGAAAGGTAACCAGTACAACAGATTAATTTTATTATATAACAGGTAATCTAAAATTGATCTTAAGTACCTGGGTTTCTGAGCTGGCTGGCAGCACCACCATGGTTGTAGGTTCTGTAAGAAAAAACAAAACAAACAAACAAAAAAGTCAAGATTATTTAGGAAGCCCTGAGATCCCATCAGACAGAAATTAACAAACCATAAAACTGCCTGCTAGGTAAACCTGCTAACTCCACAAATATGTTCAAATTGCATCAAGAACCAGGAAGATTGCCAAAGATAGAGACTGTGAGATCCATTAAAATAATGGAAAACAATACATTCTCCAACATCAGTGAAGCAGGAGAGAAAACGAGCCTACAGAGCATACAGTCAGGGGATCTGTGATCTTGGGGACTCTGTCTCCAGCCCACTTTGGATATTTAACAAAACTGTGTAGCTGTGACTAGATTCAGACACTAGAAAGAAAAACTGAGCAGGAATAAGGGTACTTTCTGGAAAAGAAAGGCCAGTACTCTGGCTAGGAGGTCATAAAGACGGGGCAGGCTGGTGGATGAAAGCCAGTTCTGAGTACACAGTGTTCATCTTCTGCTCTGAGCAGCTTTCTGGTCCGAAGTTTTTAAAAGACAATGTCTCATGTACCCTAGGCTGGCCTTGAAAGTCACTATGTAGCTGAGCATAACCTTCAGTTTCTGACTGTCTTGCTTCCATCTCCCCAGTACTTGCATTATAGATGTGTGCAAACAGACCCTCTCTATGCGGTGGTGCAGACTGAACCCAGGGTCTCCTTGCCATGTAAGTACTATACCAACTGAGCTATGACCGTAGCTAGCCCATGAGCAGAACATTTTTAATTTTCTAATAGTCAGTGTTAACAAGAAATGTGGCAAAATTGTTTATGGAACTAGTTATGCTTCAAGTTGCAAAGATTTATGGAGTTTGGTCATTGTTTTTGAAATAGATGATTATTGTCTAGCTGAAAGTCATTACAATCCTCCTGCTTAGATTCCTGAGTGCTGGGATTACAGGTACATACCACTGTGCCAGGGACTCTTGGGGGTTAATGAAGAAGCTATGGCTTTGTGAGATTCTGTGATGGCAGTGACCACCACACAGCCAGAGGACAGGCCTAGAGATAATACAAAACTAACCAATAGTAACATTTCAACACTGTGCCGACTGTTGTAAGTGTAAGTGACATCACACCCAGCTCCCAAGATGTCTTCTCTATATACAAAGAAACTGGAGCTTGGGCAGACTAAGAACGTTCCTTGAAATCATGCAGGTGATAAATGATGGAGCTCGGCCAAGGAGTTTCCATAGTGTCTAAATGCTGTGTCGAGGTGGAGCTGGAAGAGGGACATGAAGCTTCTATCAGCATCATTTCTGCCTAGAACTCAGACTCAGCTTAGTGCTCATTTCTCCAAGAATGGTACCCTCACCCTAACAGAGAGCAACTATTTCAGATTCTCTTGTTAAAATAGCATCTGAGGAGAAATGAAGGGGCTGGGAGAGCCAGCTGTCCTCCAAGAGACTGAAGTCAGGTTCTGACCAGTGCAGGGTTATGAGGCAAGTGTCTGACATCACTTCATCACCCACGGGATAGAAATGACACCTTCCTGCCTAACTTACTGTATTGCCTCAAGAAAGAAGTGTGGTAAGAGATGCAGAGACACCTCCTAAGGTGCTGTACTGGATGGATGTGGAGTGGCCAGCCACGCAGGGATACAGCAGGATGGTAGGTCCTCCTGACTCTGACTCCTTTTGAGTTTAGGGGCAGGGGCAGGGTTATCTACCAACTATTTTTGATAGAACCCCTCTTTACTCAGATAAAGGGACTTTATACATCTTAGAAAGGCTTCTTTTTTTTTTCCCCTACACAAGACATTCTCTAGCCCAAGTCTAGACTCCTGAGAGTTTCTGAGGGTGGATGAAAGCTAAAGAGCAGAGCTGTGATGGTGCACCAAAGGACTTCCTGTCCTGCATCTCAGTCACAGGGCTCACGAGTTCCTATATGGCCAGAACACATAGTTGAGGGGTGTGTGCAATGACAACACGGCATACGCAGTTCCTGGTGCATGAGGGAGCTGGCCACAGCCCTCACAAGGCAACCTGCCAAGTCCCACAAAGCCATACACTCTCTCACCTTCTGATTTAGCAGGTCAGCCTTTAGAAGGCACACCCATGCATCACAACACCTTCAAAAACACCCAGTGATGAATCTATCCTACACCAAAAATGCATACATGCCCACTAAAGATAGACACACAGGGCATTCACACCCAGGACATTAGGTGTCACAAATAAATAAATAAATAAGGTGACCAGGAAAGGCAGAGGATTAAGAAATTTACATGAAACCGGATCTGGGAGGCTGAGGCAGTAAGACTCCAAATTTAAGGCCCACCAGAGTAACAGAAAGAAAGACCCTGTTTCAAACTAACAACCCAATAAGATGTCTTTTGTGTGCTGAATTGATCCAAGGCCTCCACTGGGGGAGGGGGACAGAGCAGTCTGAATTTAGGAGGAAGTACACACGCCTGAGTGGTGGCAGGAAACTCTCACATTCTTGGCAGCCTGTGAGGGAGGAGGAAGGACATCCAGGAATACATGGTGACACAGGGTTCCACACAGTGACACAGGGCTCCTTCAAGGTCTTCTCTTCAAACTCTCAATTTGAAAACTGGTTGCTCTTATAGAGGACTATTCCATTTCCCAGCACTCACAGGACAAGTCATCACCTTCTGTAACTCCAGTTCCAGGGGATTTAGTGCCCACTTCTGGCTTCTATGGGCATCAGGCATGCATTCGGTACACATACATACATTCAGGGAAACATTCATACATATGAAATAAAACTTAAAAAAAATTCTGAATTGGAAACATGTGGATTTGCTAAACTCAAGAAATAAATTTAGAAAAGTGAAAATGTAGCACCTAAGTATCTTCTAGGTCAGGGTGCAGCCTCCCTCAGAGAGATTGTGAAGTCAAAGGTCATGTGACTGAGTGGTGGCAGTTCCTTCTCACAAAAGTAATATCACCACAGAGGGCTTGTCAGGATTGAGTGAAAACACACCTACTTAGGAAGTAAGCCACACAGATGGATAGGCGTCTTCCATTGTCAAGAAATGAAATATAAAGCTGAGTTGTGACCGAGGTCAAGCATTAGCCTTGGAAACTGGTGAAAGCCAAGGGAGAAGCACCCACAGGAATCACAGAGTCAAGTCCTATGCTTGTTTAACAAACAAAGTTCTGTGGGGCAAAGGGATACAGGTGTGTCCTTCCTCCTCTGCCACAGGTGGGTGGTGGCTCGTTCTAGACTGAGAGCAGCAGACAGCAGGCTTCTCAAGCACTCTGTACATACACTGCCCACACAGGAACCCGGAAGTGTCTCCCTACAGCAGGAACCCAGTTCACTAGTGGCAGATCTGGAGGTGACCCATATCAGTGCTAATATCACGATGATAATAAGCAGTGCTAATATCATAATGCTAAGGCAAGCCAGGCATGTCAGCCGTGCATGATACTGAGGCCTGCCTTCCACCACAAGCCTTGAGCACTCAAGACTCTAAAAATGGGCGAACTTTGGGAACTGTGAGAGTGTGGGGATAAAACAACAAACAAAGCAAAATAATGGGCAGGCCTGACTTTCATACTCCACTTCCATACCCACCCTCTGGCAACACTCATGGGCACATTACCAAGACTACACACCACTGGTCCTAGCAAGAAGATAGAGCATACAGCTGACAAAATTAGATTTTGCAAGATGGTTCAGCAGGTAAAAGAGCTAGTTGTACAAGCTGAATGACCTGAGTTCCATCCCCAAAAGCATGGTGGAAGGAAGGATCTGAACCCTGAAAGTTACCTGCATGTATGCAGTATGTTCAAGCTCATACTCACAGACCTCTCTCTCTCTCTCTCTCTCTCTCTCTCTCTCTCTCTCTCTCTCTCTCTCTCTCTCTCTCTGGCACACACACATGTGCAAGTAATAAAATGTTATAAAATAAAATATGTTAAGCAAAAATGTGTTAGAAAGAGGGTGCTTATATTCCTTTGGGGTAGGACACTGGTGAAACGGCACTTTTCACCAAGCTTGACAAACAGTTCAATCCCTGGGGTCCAGAATGGAAGGAGAGAATCTGCTCCTGCTCAGTGTGTCTCTCACTTCCGTATGTATGTTTGCCATGGGGTGTGCACGCGCAGCCAGTGCATGCCTTCACAGAAGACAGGTTCCCTCCACACACACACACACTAACTAAATATATATTTAAAGATGTTTTAATTTTTGTTTTATGTATAGGGTTAGGGTTAGTGTTTGGTCTGCATATATGTAAACTCACCACATGCATGCAGTGCTCACTGAGGAGAGGATATTAGATCATTTGGAACTTGTTACAAACAGCTGTGAGCTGCTCTGTGATGCTGGGAACAGAACCCTGGTCCTTTGAAAAAGTAACAAGTTCTTTCAGTCCATAAACCATCTCTCTAGCCCCATATTTTATTTTATTTTGTTTTATTATTTCCTTTCCCTATTTTTAGTCTTTCTATGTAGCCCTAGAGCTCTCTCTGTAGACCAGGCTGGCCTTAAACTCAGATCTGTCTGCCTCTGTCTCCCAAGTGTTGGGATTAAAGGTGGATACCACCACTGGTTGGCTTAAAAATTAGCTGTTCATTTTCTTTGTGTGTGTGCAAATTTTTTATTGAAATAAATAAGTAGGGACCTGGTATACAGTTCAGTGGCAGAGTGCTTACAAAGCATATACAAGGCCTAGGGTCCCATCCCCAGCTTGTGTGTGGGCTCTAAGCAAATGCTAAATTCTAGCAAATAATATCCATACTGAAGTATATGGGGGAATTCCAACAATTTTTTGAAAATGTATTAAAAATAAAAAAGAAGAATGAGAGGCCTTGATTGAAATACACTATTTACATACATGAAAATGTCACAGTGAGAGGTTGGAGAGATGACTCAGTGATTAAGAACATTGGTTGCTCTTCCAGAGTTCCTGAGTTCAATTCTCAGCACCCACATGGCAACTTACAATTGTATGTTTCTCCAGTTCCAGGGGAGCCAGCACCCTCACACAGACACACATGCAGGTAAATCAATGTACATAAAATAAAAATAAGTAAATCATATAAAAACTTGTAAAAATGTCATAATAAACTACATTTTATGTATAAGTAATATGCCATAGTTTAAAACTTCTTTTTAGGGCTGGAGAGATGGCTCAGCGGTTAAGAGCACAGGCTGTTCTTCCAGAGGACCTGAGTTCGATTCCCAGCATCCACATGGCAGCTCACAACTGTCTGTAATTCCAAGATCTGACGCCCTTACACAGTTATACATGCAGGCAAAACACCAATTCACATAAAATAAAAATAATTTTTTTAAAAAAACTTCTTTTTAAATGAGACACCTGACACTAGGTGTCAGGGATGGAACTGAATGAGGTCTTCCTACTCACCCCTGTGTGGTAAGCAGAACAACGACCCAAAAGTTGACGTGTTCTAATCCCCAGGAGCTATGGATATGCTATGTGGTATGCTATGCTATATGGATATGGTATGTGGTATGCTATGCTATATGGATATGCTATGTGGTAGATGAAACAGGGCTGCTAATAGCTAGCCTGAAGGTAGAGATTATTCTAGATTTATGGAGTCTTAAACTGGAAGCAACTATACCTGTATTGTTTTAAGTCAGTATAAGGGTGCGTTACAAAGCCATAGAAACTCATAATTCTCTTGTAAGTTCTGCCCACCCCCTCTTCCTTCCCTGAGGAGAGGACCACAAGCCCAATGTCCCAGAATAAAGTAGGATTCACTGGAAAGAAAGCAGTGTCTGAACTTCCTCTGGTCCTTGAGCTGATCTGCCTAACCGGCAGAGTATCAACTCCAGGCACTAAGGCCATCATCCCCCTTAGCACTGTCTAACCTGGAGGCCAGCTCCCTCTGAGGAATCAGTTAATGACCAGAGCAGAAACCCTAGCACATTTGTTGAAATGGTCTACATTTTGGGACCAGAACTCCCATTATGAAATGCTGAGAGGACCTTAGCTGTGTCCACCACTTTAGATACACCTGTGCTATGTCAGATACTGAAAGGATTCTCTGTGGACACCAAGTTGGCAAGCAAGGCTGGAGCTGCACCCCCCTACTACAAGCCAAAACATGCAAGTCACACAGACCCCACAGGCTGCTTAAGAGTGTAGGCTTTCTCCTAGAAGCACAATAAAAGGCATGTAAATAAATGTAAGCTAGTATCCTGACCTCATGTATCTTGAGGCTTCTGGGACAGCCAAATCTGGGCACAGGAAGTATCATAGAAGGAAAATACACTTGAAAAATTGCCTTCTTGCAAGGCCTAACTAAAGGTGAAACTAAATTGGAAAAGCTATACACACACACAAACACATATCCGGCTCACAGACACACCCAGCTCACACCCACACCCAGAGTGGCCAGGTATTCTGCATTAAGCCCATACTTCCTTTTTCCGAGTGGGAGGGCTTGGTGATAGGGCACTGGCCATCAAGAGGTACACAGGGAGCCCTTTGCAGAACAGCATTCCTCATGCTGCTACATTTGTGTCAAGGGTTCATTTGCATGGATCCTGGACATTGCATCCCAAGCTGAATCTGGCCAAGGTACACAAAGGTGTGGCACATGGACACCTGCTGTTGTGCCACAGGCCAGAGCTCCCCATTGGCAGTGTGCTGTGAGGCTACAGAAACACAAACACTGGCTCTGAGGCAGATGCCATGTCATGCCCATCTCACTGACTTTGGACAGCTGCTTCTCTTCTGTAACCTTCAGTTTCTCCACGTGCAGAGTGGAGACCTTAACAGGATGCTCTCCAAGAAGCGTAAGCCCAACACTGCTGTGAACTTGGCCTGTGAGCATCTCTGAACAGGCTCCAGTCACCAACCGAAGGTAGTCTGGAGTTAGTCCCACCATAACTTAGATGAGTAACCCTTACAGGGCACAAGACTCACAGCTGTGGGAAGCCTTGCAGTAGTGATGTGGGCAGCACAGTTGTGACAGGGGCTCAAGAAGCTGCAGAAGCCATGGGGTAAGGACTTGGCTCAATAAACATGTTTCAAACACGAATATTCTGGTATCCAGGAGATTCTGGAAGGACAAACTCCCTTTTCTACAATGGAATGTCTCCTTCCTAATCATTTCTGGGCCCTCTCAGGATGACTGGGATCACTGTCCTTGGACAGGGCCACATATAATACTGAGATGTTTAAGAAGAAAAGCTGGGCACTGGAGAGATGGCTCAGAGGTTAAGAGCACTGTCTGTTCTCTCAGAGGTCCTGAGTTCAATTCCCAGCAACCACATGGTGATTCATAACCATCTATGATGACATCTGGTACCCTCTTCTGTACACTGTATACATAATAAGTAAATAAATTTCTTTTAAAAGGAAGAAGGGGGGCTGGAGAGATGGCTCAGAGGTTAAGAGCACTGACTGTTCTTCCAGAGATACTGAGTTCAATTCCCAGCACCCACATGGTGGCTCACAACCATCTGTGATGACATCTGGTACCCTCTTCTGTATACTGTATACATAATAAATAAATTGTTTTAAAAAAAAAAAGAAGAAGGGTGGGAGGGGGAAGGGAGTTTGAACAAGGATATACACGGATAAAAATATGACTTTATTCATAATAAAAAAATTAATAAAAAGAAATAAAAAAGAAGACGAGAAGCTAGTTGAACAGGCATCCCTGGTCACTGGGAGCTCAAGGGCTTCAACAGCCAAGACCCAGGTTATGTCTTTTTTTTTTTTTTTTTAATAATGTGAATTGGTGTTTTGCCTGCATGTATAACTGTGTAAAGATGTCAGCTCTTGGAATTATAGACAGTTGCTTGCTGCCATGTGGATGCTGAGAATTGAACTCAGGTCCTCCTGAAGAAAAGTTAGTGTTCTTAACCACTGAGCCATCTCTCCAGCTAGTTCATGTCTTCTTAACTCCAATGGTCCAATGACACTCAGAAGCCAAAAATCTACTTTAGCTCTAAGAGGGAGCATGAGGCTGAGACAGACAAGGGAGTACCTAGTGTAAATAGATGACCAACTTATACATGCAGTTACAGTAACTAACAAGTTACAAAGGCAAAGTGAAGTGAGAGGCCTGGCTGTGCTCCCTGGACACTCTCTCTCACTAGCCCTCACTGCCTCATTCCAGCCTAACCCTATCACTGCTCTGTGACATGCAAATACCTACTCGTTAGCATGGCTGGACAGCAGAAATAAAATATTCCCAGGGTGGTGGCACAGGCCTTTAATTCCAGCACTTGGGAGGCAGAGGCAGATGAATGTCTGTTGAGTTCAAGACCAGCCTGGTCTACAGAGTGAGCTTCAGGACAGCCAGGGCTACACAGAGAAACCTTATCTTGAAAAACCAAGAGTGAAAATGTAATTGTAGTTCCATGGAAACCAGCGTTAGTTCTGGTCCATACTGGAGCTCAGGACACAGCAGGGTTAGGAAGGTCTCACATCCATGCTGGATAAGCTGCCCACAGAAACTCAACACTGAGATCTAGGGAAACCTTATCAAGGGACAGTGGGCCTCAGACCTGTAGGCAGAAAAGGGAAAGCACCCCAAGTGCAAGATCAGGGCCACCCAGTAAAATGCTTAGCAAAAGTTAGTAAGGGCTGGTATGGGGATGTATCTCCGTTGATAGAATGCTTGCCTAACATGAACAAAGCCCTGGGTTCTATCTCCCCCACTGCATAAATCAGGTGTGATAATACACGTCTGTGACTTCAGCCATTGGGAGGTGGTAACAAAGTTCAAGGTCAACCTTAGTTACTGGCTTAGGGTTTCGATCACTGTGATAAACCACCATGATCAAAAGCAACTTGGGGAGGAATAGGTTTATTTTTTTACTGACAGTTCCATCTTATAGTCTATCACTGAGGAAAGTCAGGGCAGGAACTCAAGGCAGGAACCCAGAGTTCATGGGGCGGGATACTGCTTACTAGCTTACCCCCCAAGGCTTACTCAGCCTGCTTTCTTTTTTTACTTTATTTTATTTATTTATTTGCCTTGGTGTTTGCCTGGAACTGGAACTACAGACAGTTGTTAGCTGCCATGTGGGTGCTGGGAATCGAACCCGGGTCCTCTGGAAGAGCAGACGGTGCTCTTAACCGCTGAGCCATCTCTCCAGCCCCCCTCCCTTTCGCTTTCTTTATATACATCAGGACCACCTGTCAATGATTGGCATCACCTACAATGTGCTGAGCCCTTCCACATCAATTGTTCATTAAGAAACTGCCCGAAGGCTTGCTCACAGGCCAATTTGGTGGGGCATTTTCTCAGCTAAAGCTCCCTCTTCCCAGATGACTCTAGCCTGTGTCAAGTTGACATAGGACTAACCACCACAGTTACACACAGTGAGGTCAGGGACGGACTGGAATATCACACACACACACACACACACACACACTTCTAGGGTGACTATAAAGAAGTCTTCCGGGGCTGGAGAGATGGCTCAGCGGTTAAGAGCACCATCTGCTCTTCCAGAGGACCCGGGTTCGATTCCCAGCACCCACATGGCAGCTCACAACTGTCTGTAGTTCCAATTCCAGGCAAACACCAAGGCAAATAAATAAAGTTTAAAAAAAAAAAAAAAAAAGAAGTCTTCCATGAAAAACTGAATTTGGATCTATAACATCTGAGCTTAGCAGCAGGGGCCTGTAACCCCAGTGCTGGGGACATATACCAGGTGGCAACTAGTCTACCCAAAATGGTGAGCTCCAGGTTTAGTGAGAGATTCTGTCTCAAAAATTAAGGTGGAGAACAAGTCCTGCATGGTGACATCGTCCAGTTCAGCAGATTAGGAAACTCTACTGGCAACAAAAGCAAACCCTAATGCTGACAATGAAGTATTTTTTTGGACAGCTACTTCAGGAATAAACTACACAAAGCCTTTAGGGAATTCACTAGTCATTCAAGTCTTCCAGAAAAATGCTGGGCTGGCTACTTCCAGGGGAGTGGCTACCTTAAAGTTTCAGCTGATTTATGAAGCTCAGAGATTTTCTTTTGGTTTTCAAGACAGGATTTCTCTGTGTAGCCCTGGCTATCCTGGAACTCACTCTGTAGACTAGGCTGGTCTTGAACTCACAGCCTCTATTTCCAGAATGCTAGGATTAAAGGCATGCGTCACCACCCAGCTTTACACTTTTTTTTTAATTCTTAATAAGCCAACAAAGCCAGGCAGTGGTGTAAATCTTTAATCCTAGCACTTGGGAGGCAGAAGCAAGTGGATCTCTGTGAGTTCAAGGCCAGCCTGATCTACAGAGCAAGTTCCAGAACAGGATCCAAAAGTTACACAGAAAAACAGTGTCTCCAAAAACCAAACCAAAAAAAAAACCAAAAAAAAAAAAAAAACCCAACAACAAACAAAAATCAAGTCAGATAGTGGGTTATATTCTCTATGGTAAGCAGTGAAGTAGGTCCAGAAATCGTCTTGTGAGCAAGCTAGAGCCTCAGAAGTAAAGCTCCATGAGTGTGAAGGCTGCAGGGTCCCCAGGTTAAAGCAGTTGTTGGTTGGTGCACCTGTCCCTTCAGGCCAGTCTTGAGAAGATGAAGCAACCCAGTGATTCAGAGCATGAGCACCAATTTAGGCAAATTATGTCCCTTTCTGAGCAAATGTGGCCCAGGTTCAACCTCGGTCTACCTGGGTGCTGTGCTTATTATCTCCCTGTGAAATGTATCTGTGCTTTTGCGCAAAATTTAACAACTTGCAAGTGTCAGGCAGGGGTGTGGAGGGAGGAAGGAAATGAGCTCAGGCTGAGAAGGCCTGAGAAAGCAGTGAAGGCTCCTGTATGTGCACAATGGGCCCTCCCTGTTACAAAAGCAGCTGGTGTCCATTGCTTCTGTTTGGCTTTGCCTGTCATTCCTAGTCCCCCGCAGATGCCTGCTTGGGGGAATTTCTGCAAGCCCACAGCTCTCAGTGTTGGAGGCAGGCCAGCCTTCATTCAGCAAAAACACAGCCTGCCTTTGTGTTCCCAACAGGGTATCAACTTTTAGGGTAATATCACTGTATGCAGCATACTAGAACTACAATTCTCAGGGGGAGGGAATAAATAGTCACTTGAACTCACCACTCTGAATAGACTTCAAGAAGCTTTCAAAAGCTTAACTGTTGGTTCTTATTGGTGTTTAAGGTTTTTTAAATCACAAATTATACACTTTTCTTTCACTTACAATTAAATTCAGATAATTAGTATCAATTTAGTTCAGATTCAGAGAAAAGCACACAAACACAGAGAGAGAAAAAAAAAAAAGACTCACATCTCTATGTAACCTTAACGTCTGCAGTATTGCCAGAAAAGTGCCAGTTTCGTGCGGGCAGCAAGGAGTCACCCACAGGCCCTGCTAGAGCGAGGCCAGAGGGCTAAAGACTTCTCCAAACCCAGCTTGGAGAGAATAGGCTAAAGAAAGGCTTCGAAATGCGGAGCTCTGAGACTTAAACGTAAAAGATACTCGGGCTTCCAGCCAAAGCCCCTCTCCCTTGGGGAAAGCGTCCCCAGGCGCGAGCAGCCAACCGGCCGGCCGCTGGCCTGCACATTAGGAGCCATGGTAAGGTTATCCCAGCCTGTTTGGGTGTGTGTGATGGTGAGGCTCTGCTTGGTCAAGAAGAAGACAAGGAGTCCCAGATTCACAGGGCAGGGTGGGGCCTTCCCTGTCCCGTAAAGCGCTATCTCTGCGCTGATGAGAGAAAAGGTCGAGGCCCCATCACCTGGCACCGGGTGCCCTCTGCCGCCTCCCGCCCGCCGCGCCGGCCACACCCCCAACCCACTCCGCTGCGCCTTACCGGGCTCCAGCCGCGCGCCAACCGAGCCGTCCCTGCGCAGGAGGATGTCTGCCGTGTCGCGGATGCGCCGCACGCCCCCCAGCTCGCCCCGCAGCCCGCGGCAGCCCTGAAAGCACACGGCCCAGGCCTGCTCCTCGTTGATGGGTTGCTCGTACACCTTCAGCACTTCCTCTAGGGACAGCTCCCACGGCTCTAGCCGCGCCGCGCCCCCCGCGCGTTCGGGAGCTGCTGCGCCGCCGCCGCCCGCCCGGGCCATGGCCGCCCATCATCGCCGCCCGCGAGCGCGGCGGGTCTCCATAACAGCGGGGCGACGCACCACCGAGCGAGGGGGCGGGTCCCGCACCGCCCTTGTGCTTTGTCATTCCGGCCCCGCCCCTCGCGGGCAGATGCAGGTGAGGGCGGGGGCTGCAGGAGAAGGAGGACGCTGACGGTCAAAGAGGCGGGGCCGGACTGGGAGAGAAGGGAAGACTGGGTAGGGAGGGGCGAGTCAGGAGGAGGGTTGAGGGTCAGCTTAAGAGGGAGGGTGCACAAAGGCAAAGGAGATTTATTGGGGGGGGGGAATCGTTGAGGATGACTGAGAACACCCACCCACTCCCCCCCCACACACACACACCAGGCACACTCGCTCCCTTGGCTCTGGCTCTTTGATGCAGGCAGTGCCTGTGGTGGTCTTTCTGGAAGGCCTGTGCCAAAGTGACCTTAGGAGGTTGCTATAGAGAGATGGCTCATCGGTTGAGATCACTGGCTGTTCTACCGGGGAACCCGAGTTTAATTCCCAGCACCCACATGGCAGCTCACAACTGTCTGTAATTCCTGTTCCAGAGGATATAACATCTTCACACAGACATATATGCAATGCGCATAAAGGAAAAATAAGTAGAAAAGGAAGGTTGCTATAGTGTGATTGACATCGAAGATGACACAGGCTTCCAGGTCTGCATAAATGGTTCTCCTCTTTAGTGTGGCAAACAAAGTGACCGAGATAATACTCCACAAGGCCTGAGCTGTCTGCTTCCAGGGCTGCCACAGGCTGGGGCTAGCGGGGTGTGTGTGTGTGTGTGTGTGTGTGTGTGTGTGTGTGTATGTGTAGTAGTGTCTTCATTCCAGCCTAGCTACAACAGCACACGGAAGTAGAATCAGGCTGAGCATGGCACACAGCTTTGCTGAAAGAAATCTCAGCCAAACTTATGAATGTTCAGAACAGTAGAGCAAAAAATGCAACTGAAGGGGGCTGGAGAGATGGCTCAGTGGTTAAGAGCACCGTCTGCTCTTCCAGAGGACCGGGGTTCGATTCCCAGCACCCACATGGCAGCTAACAACTGTCTGTAGTTCCAGTTCCAGGCAAACACCAAGGCAAATAAATAAATAAATAAATAAAGTTTTTTTTTTAAAAAAAAAAATGCAACTGAAAAATTAAAGATAACCAGGCAATTGGTCTCAAGTCTGGCTATTCCACCTAGGAAGAACAAAGCTGGAATTCAATCTGGAGCAAAGCTCTGAACTATGGGGTTTCCTGAGGTTCTGGACAGCCAAGAACAGAGCCATAGCCATAAGATAGTCTCACCTCAGACTGCAGTGGTTAGGAGCACAGGCTACTCTTCCAGAGGACCCGGGTTCAATTCCCAGCACCTACATAGCAGCTCACCATTGTCTGTAACTCCAGTTCCAGAAGACCTAACACCCATGACAAAACATCAATGCACACAAAATAAAGTAAAATAAATTTTAAAAAAAGATAGTTTTACCTCATTTGAGGGAGACTTAGTGTAGGGGGTAGCTGATTGTCTCTTCTAGATTCTTAATCTTCAATTGGAAAGAAACTTGATACAAATGAATTTTGCCTAAAAGGGTTTATAATCAATAGCTGGGAAAGTTTCACATCCTTCTTCCAGTTCACAAGCTTATGAGACATAATCGATTTAGCCAGACCAAAGGACACCAAAGAGAAGGAGGAGGAGGTGAGAGAGGGTTTCCTTTGTTCAGAATATATTATGCGGACAATCTGGACCTCTGGCTCCTCTTCCTTAACAACAGAAACTTCAGGGGCTGTTTCAGAAGGGAACAGTAGGAACCTCCCACAGAGTCTTGTTTATGCTGGGAGCAAGAATGTGTATGTGAGTAGTTAAAGAAAGCCTGCAACTCACACAATGCCAAGTGTGTGGTGACAGGGCCCGCTGATGAAGCCAGGCTGTTTCTTATTGGCCAACTCAAGGAATGGTTTCTGCTTTTAGAACTGGTGGGAATATGACCTACTAGGAAAGCCTCAGCACCAACTCATCAGAAACTGGAATCATGACTCAGTCAAGGAGTGAGCCGCCTAAATGCTTTGTTTTCCCAGGAGTGATGGATTGCAGTTGGGGATGCCATAGTGTGGGAAGTCTCTAAAGTGGACCGTGGAAAATGAGACAGGAGTCCCAGGGAATGGGGGTCCCTGGTCCAGAGGGTAGTAAAAGATTAGGCAGAAGGCAGGCACTGTCCCGGGTGGGGTGGAGAGTTGGCTCTATCTCCTGGGCTCTCTTAGTGGTACTGCCCTGCCCTACTTCAGTGATGGAAGAACACATCACCACAGTCAGTGAAGTGACTAGGTAGAGCTGTGGAGCATTCAGAAGATGAAAATCCTATGGGGAAGTTATTGAGGAAGTAGCAAAAAAATATTTTCTATTATCATTTATAAGGCTCATATGTCAAGGATTTGAGCCCTAGCTGTTTGCACCAATAGCTGATAGCTGATTGGTTCATTAGGGCTCTGACATAATCAGATAATCTACAGAAAGATTCACAACTTTCTTATTATTATTGTGTGTGTATGTTGTGAGTATGGGTGCATGGGTACCATAGCATGTGTGTGGGGATGAGAAGGCAACTTTAGGGAGGAGATTCTCTTCTTACACTGTGATTTCCAAGATGACCCTCGGACAGTCAGGCACATAAAGCAAGGCTTTTCCGCAGTGCGCCATGTTAACAGTCCTAGAATTGCAATTTAAGTGGCATCAGAGAGGTGGTGGAGACGTCTAGAGGCGGACTCCAGCAAGAGAAAGCAGGCCACCAGAAGCAAGTTCTTAAGGACAATGTCGTGTTCCAGTCTCCTCTTCGCTCATTTCTTTCCAGGTCACCATGAGGTAAGCCATTTTGCTTTGCCATAACGTTCTGCTTCACAACACAGGATTCAGAAGCAACAAAGCCACGTGACCATTGACCAAAACCTCTGAAGCTAAAATAATTCTCCTTCCTTTGAGTTTTTTTTTTTTTTAAGGAATCATGTCAGAGCAATACAATATCTAGCCCACCTACCCTCTTTCTGTTAAAGCTTTGAGGTTTTCTTGTTGGCTACACGTGTTTGGTTCTTACATAATATGTGTGGGGCCCAGCAACTGCTGGTTTTTTCACCTGGAACTATTGTTGAGAGAATCTCTTAAGTTCTTCCAAGATATCATCCAGTAATATTTAGAATAGTGGATTACACATGCACACTCACAAGTGCACAGAAATGCACACACACATCTTTTTATGATACTAGGAGTTGAGGCTAGGGCCTTGTGTATACAGGTAAACACTCTAAAACTGAAGCAAGCCATGGCCCTATTACTAATAAATGTATGAGTTGGGTTCTGCTACCATCTCCTCTTATCTAAAGACTAATTCCTCCTAGCCATGGCCAACAACAGGAAGCAGAATTGTTTATCATCTCTGTAGTCACTTGTAGAAAACATTGCTTCCTTTCCTCCCAGGCCATCTATTTATATATCCCCAAAGTGCCAGAGAACCCAGAAATGGACCTCAGTGAGACTTTAGGCTCAAACCTCCTGATGGTTGCTATAGCAGCAAAAAAGGATTTCTGCCTTGTAGCCTGGAATCCCTGAGTGACTTACAGCCAGCCATCAGAATGAAAGAGTGGATCAACTCAAAGACTGATTAAACTGAGCCTTGATCCTTCAGCCAGGTGAACTGGGTTCTGACCTGATTGGTGCAGTGATGAACTCTACCAGTTTCTATCTGAAGTCAGTCAAGACAGCTATTTCCACTATTTCCTACAGTTAAAAGTAGCATCACCCCCTGAAGCAATGCCTGAAGCAGGTGGGAGAGATGGTCTTGAGGTCATAGGATCCGAAGAGCTGTCCTTGCCATCCACCAACTGCAACACTCAGGAAAGCAGGCCCCGCCCCTCGTCTAAAGAGTGACTACTACATCTCACCTGGGCAACACAATAGAGCTGGACCTGAAGGTGTAGGTGTAGGAGAACCAGCCCTGAGGATGTAAAGTCGGGAGAAATGGCTCATTGTTGCAAGGGATGACCTAGTCAGGGCAATGCTGGAGAGCTCACCCTGGGGGTGAAGATGGGGGAAGTGTCGGGCTAACCAACCCTGCAACTACCCAGGCTCAGAACCAGGCTTTGTGTGTTGGCCCACCCCAGATCCACACCATCTGTGATTTCCTGGAGCATGGAAGAAGGGAGTTTGATCCTGCAGGCCCAAGGCTACAAGGTCTTCACAACACAGGGCAGCAATGAAATGTCCAGGAAAAGTGACAGCCCAGTATTGATGATGTAGCAGAAGCCAGGGACCTCAAACCAGACCAATGATTCTTTGGGATGAACACCTTCATGTGAAAATGTCTGAATAAAGGGATTTATTTTGTGACTGTGTCACATTGCAGCTTCCATGTCAAGATTCTCCCTTTTTTCTTTTTCCTCTTTTCTTAAATTTGTTTTTTTTTTTTTTTTTTCCAGGAGGATGAATGAGATTGGGAGACATGATGTGGAGACATGATGTGAAAGACACAAAGAATATATAAAAAAAAAAGTTGGGATTTTGTTTTTTTGTTTGTTTGTTTGTTTGTTTGTTTTAAGTGGCATTGAGGACTGGAGACATGGCTCAGTGGTTAAGAGTACCAGCTGCTCTTCCGGAGGATCTGGGTTCAATTCCCAACACCCACATGGCAATTCACCACTAATATACAGTACAGGCAAAAAAAAAATCAATGCACATAAAAATAAATCTTTACAAGTCACACTTGAGTTGGGTGCTGATGGTAAGCACCTTTGATCTCAGCACTTAGGAGGCAGAGGCAGGTAAATCTCCATGAGTTCAAGGCCAGCCTGGTCTACAGAGTGAGTTCTAGGACAACGAAGAGTACACAGAGAAACTATCTTGAAAAAACAAAACAAAACAAAATAAAATGAAGAGGAGGAGGGGTAAGTGTGGGCTTTGGGTACTTGGTAGGAACTGATCTATCTATATATGCTTTGGCCATTTTCTGTGCTTGGTGCTTTGACAATACTAATGGGAATTTTCTGAGGAAACTGTAATTTTTTGCTCTGTAGTAGCAACACATGGGAATGACTGTGGGCTGATGATTATACAGCCGCAGATGGAAAAGCTCTAAAAATTAACTTGTGAGCATCTTTAAATGCACATGCTAGAAAAGTCCCAGTTTTAGCTTTCTGTAGCTCAAATGGGTAAGGGAGGGCTGGATCCTCAGGTATTCTGTGATTGCAATTTGGAGGCAATTCATGGTATGAATTGCAGGGGTGCAAGACTCTAGGGCCTCTAGTAACTTGGCAGAACAGATGAAGTTCCTGGCACCAAGGCCAGAGAGAATCGGGCACATGGCCAATTTCAAAGCAAAGGTCTCACCCATTCACCTAGACACAGGCAGAAGCAATCCACCTGCCAAAAGCAGAGGGCTGGGGCCCTTGCCATCCAAACCCAAGTCCATTTCAGATTCAGGTCGGCTTCTCCCCAGAGACTCCACGTATACTGTTTGCAGCAAGCTACCAGGCTTTGTGTTACCTGAATCCAAAGGCCCCTGAATGTGCTCTTTGTCACATTCTATGCAGCCAGGTAGAGCCAGAGTTCAAGGGTCCAAGAGGAAAAGCTGTTATGTGAGAGACTGGTTTTGTGTTTAGGTTTATTTTTGGGATAGTGATAAAGGCTGTGATTCTCCAGGGGTAACAGATAGAGCCAGGATGTGCTTGACCAATGAAAGAACCCAGGACAGCTCACAGAGAGGGACTCTGGGAATTGGTGTCATGAGGTTTCTGGGATAGTGACTGGAGTTACAGAGGCCGAACTTGGGTTGTGAGAAAGAATCCAGAGAATAGGACCACACATTGCCACAGGGTACAAGGAGCTTCCAGAATGAAATGAAGAAAGAAACTTAAAATCCAGACTGCAGAGAGAGTAGCAATTGGGATCTTCTGAAATGCTTGATGCTTCAAAACATGGGTCATGGGCTGGGAAGGATGGCTTAGTGGTTAAGAGCTCTGGTTGTCCTTCCAAAGGATCCAGGTTCATTTCCCAGCATCCACATGGCAACTACAACTGTCTATAACCCCATTCCAGGAAATCCAATATCCTCATATAGACATACATGCAGGCAAAACTACCAATACACATAAAATAAATAGATAAAGCATAGTTACGCTTGTGAGCGCGTGCGTGTATGCGCACACACACAAACACACACACAGAGAGAGAGAGAGAGAGAGAGAGAGAGAGAGAGAGAGAGAGAGAGAGAGAGAGAGAGAGAGAGGCTGGAGAAATAAGATGGAAACTTACTCTTGGGATTAGGAGGGGTTGAGTATCTGATGCTGCCCATTGAGGACAGGTGGAGTCATTTGCCAATTTTGAAACTGTTTCAGAAAATCCAGTGCCCAAAAACAAATGGAATGCTGTCCCTGTGGGTCGCTCGTTGCTGCAACTGCTCCTCCTCACAGCTGACATTCAGTCTTGGATATGATCTGAGATCTACTTTCCAGGGGCATGAACACTGTAAGACTGCAGAGATGACTGGGATACAAACCGTTCAAATTGAGTTTGACCCATTTGATATACAAAGATTGAAAAACAGTATATACTGGAAACTCTCACAGCCAATATTGGTGCCAGCCGCTCATATTCTTCTCAGAGACAATCACAGCGATAGTGTGCTGGCTAGATCTATATCAACTCAACACAGATAATATTCATCTAAAAGAAGGGTTCCTCAATTGAGAAAATGTCTCCAGAAGCTCAGGCTGTAAGCAGACAAGCCTGTAGGTGATTTTCTTAATTCATGATCAATATTTCAGCCCATGGTAGGCATGCCACACCCTGGGCTGATGGTCCTGGGTTCTATTAAAAAAAAAAAAAGCAGGCTGAGCAAACTATAGAGAGAGAGCCAGGAGGCAGCACACACCCCACCCCCATAACGTCTGCATCAGCCCCTGCCTCCAGGTTCCTGCCCTGCTTGCGTTCCTGTCCTGACTTCCTTCAGTGATGGAGTGTGATGTGGGAGTGTAAGGTGAATAAACTCTGCCTCCTCAATTTGGTTTTGGTCATGGTGTTATATCACAGCAATAGTAACCCCAAATAAGACAAATGGGCTTTATAGTTTGAATAAAAATGGTCCCCATGGGCTCATGGGTGGTGACAACATTAGGAACTGAGTTGGAGTAGGTGTGCCACTAGGGATTGGCTTTGAAGTCTCTGAAACTCAAGCCTGGCCAATGTGTCACTGTCTCTTCCTGCTGCCTGCAGATCCAGATGTAGAACTCTCAGCCACATCTCCAGCACCACGTCTTCCTGCTAAGACAATAATGGATAAACCTCTAAACTGTAAGCCAGGCTTAATTAAATGTTTTCCTTTATAAGAGTTACTGTAGTCATGGTATCTCATCACAACAATAGAAATCCTAACTGAGACATTTTCTCCCCCCAAAGTCATTCACTCATGGCAAATAGACACATCTCCTATTTATATAGAGAGGCATATCACACACCTTGCTGTGCATTTTAATTTTTACGATGGTCATGAGAAAACAATGTGTACCTCTGTGCAAAGTGCTTCTACATTCTACAGAACTGCAGATCACTTTGTGGGTATTCCAGAATCTGCTCTCCAGTTTTCTCTGAGGGATATGGAGGTTATGTGCAGTCCTAATTAACAGTCCACACTGCTGAGTCATCGCCCCACCCAACTACTTTTCACAGGGAAAGAGTGTAGGTGAGGGGCTGGAGAGATGGCTCAGAGGTTGAGTGCACTGACTGTTCTTCCAGAGGTCCTGAGTTCAATTCCCAGCAACCACATGGTGGCTCACAACCATCTATGATGACATCTGGTACCGTCTATTGTAGGTGATTCTTGTTCATTTCTGCACAGGCAGTATTAATCTCAAGAAAAGGATTTCTTACCGGCTGGAGAGATGGCTCACCAGTCAAGATCACTTGTTCCTTCAGGGGACTAGGGTTTAGTTTCCAACACCCACATGGAGCTCACAACATCCATGACTCCAGTTCTAGGGGATTCAGTGCCCTTTTCTATACTCCTGGGGCATCAGGTATGCACATAGTGCACAAACATACATACAGGCAAAACATGTATACACATAAAATAAAAACAAATCTAAAAAAAATTAAAAAGAATAGTTTCTCTGGATGAAAAAGTATATAAATTATATTTTTTTGCATGCCTGAGAATTAAACTCAGTCCCATTCAGTCAGTATTCTACATTTGACCTACGCTTGACTTCAGTATAGGAACCTAAAACAAGTATCAACAAACTGCCCTCTGAAGAGGCTGTCTCCACCTATGCACACAGCTGTAATGTTTGAAGGCATCTGTTTTCCTTAGCTCCCTTGACTCCAGGAAGTTAACCTCTAGCCTATATATACACTGTGACATGTACAGACTCAAACACTATCATAATCGGTATCTCTGCCCCCCCAACTAATAACAATGAAAAATTAAAATCTTTGTGAATCTTGGGTAGGTGTAAAATGGCTTAATGTGTGTTTTGTTTGTTTGAGTGAAGAACAGATTAAAAACTTTTGTTTTTTTTTAAAAAAAAAACTTTTGTTTTATTATCTGGAAAATAGTAGCCCACACCTCTAATCCCAGCACTAAGGAGGCAGAGGCAAGCAGATCTCTGAGTTCTCTGAGAAACCCTGTCTCAAAAGCCAAAAAAAAAAAAAAAAAAGCTTCATTGTTGTTTTTTTTCCAAAATGCAAAAGTAAGGCTTATTAAAAGTTACGAGTCATGCTTTATTGTTTTAATATTACTTTCCTTTTTAGTTTTTTTTTTGAGATGGGGTCACTTCTATGTAGCCCTGGCTGGCCTTGAACTCATAGAGATCTGCCTGTCTCTGCCTTCAAAAACTATGATCAAAGGCATATATCATTAAGCCTGGCTTTAAATATATATGCGCCAGCGTAAGTGCACTGTGCACCCTTGGGGGACAGAAGAGAATAATGTATACCCTGGAACTGGGGTGATGGACTATTGTTAGCTAGTTATGTGGGCATTGAGAATAAAACCCGGTCCTCTGGTTTTTATCCCATACTCCTAACCACTGAGCAATCTCTCCAGCCTACCTGATCAATACATACACAAAGGTTCCTGGTACTCTTCAGGGTATCCACTACATCAAAGTAAATTCTATACTGATACTGTTGTATAATTTACCACTATGCTGATGATTAGAATGATAATACAGAAGCAGTAGTGGGTGTAGGAGTTTCCAGTAGCTACAGAAACAAATGACCACAAGGCTTAAGCAGCAGAAATTCATCCTTTGTTGAGATAGGGTTTCATTATGTATTCTTGCCTGGCCTAGAACTCACAGAGATCCAACCAACCAGCATCAGCTTTTGCCTCTGGGACTAAAGATGTGTACCACCATACCGAGCTAGAAACACATTCTTTTTTTTTTTTTTTTAAGATTTATTTATTTATTATGCATACAGTTTTACAGAAGAGGGCACCAGACCTCATCATAGATGGTTGTGAGCCACCATGTGGTTTTGCTGGGAATTGAACTCAGGTCCTCTGGAAGAACAGTCAGTGCTCTTAACCTCTGAGCCATCTCTCCAGCCCCCTAGAAACACATTCTTACAGTTCTGGAGGCCAGAAGCCAAAGTGTCTATGTGCTGGAGCTCCCTCCAGAGGCACGAGGAGATGATTCTGTCCTTTGCTTCTGCATAGTGGCTCTGAGTATTTCTTTGAGACTTCCTCACTCCAATATAGTCTCCTTTTCCCATCTCTTTGTTCCTTTAGATGGTCTCATACTGTCATCTAAGCTGGCCTGGAACTCATGGCAATTCTTCTGCCTCAGCTTCCCAACCACCAAGAGTATAGGTATGAGCTTTATCTGCTCTTTAGTCTGTCTTCATGTTTGTATCTTTTCTCTTCTGTGTCATCTTTTATTCTGTCCTGACACTTGCCATTGGGTTTCAGAGTCTCTCAGCAATCCAGAATGTTCTTGGGAACCTTTGTTTATGTCTGCAATGACAGTTCCAAGATTCTTGTGACATATAAGCAGGAGGAGCAGGAGTTCAAGGTCTTCCCCAGCTCCAGAGGCCAGATTGGACTGTATGAGACTTTGTCTCCTCAAATAACTAAACAAAACAAAGGTTGGAGATTGACTCAGTGGTTAAAAGCATTATCTTTCAGAAGAGCTAAGTACTTAGCAACTACATCAGGTGCTTACGACTACCTATAACTCCAGCCTCAATGGATCCAGCACCTTGTTCTGGCCTCCGCAGGTGCCCACATATGCAGCACACCTTCACATAAACACACAGCCATACAAATAAAAATAAAATTTAAAACAAAACAAAAATCTAAGAGAAAATAAAAGTGAAACAGACCCAGCAACAGTGCTATTAAGGGTCCCGTGGGAAGTGCCGTATAACTGAAAGAAAACGAATGAAGGAGAATGCTGCAATCATAACGTAGAAGATATTCTTGACAATTCATAAGATATTCTGGTTATTTGTTTGTGCATGTGTGTGTGTCCCTGCTTATGTATGTGTGAACATTTGTGTGCACATGTGGATCGAGTTCAGAGGTCAGCTTTTTGGGTGTCTTCTCCAGTCAGTCTCTACCTCGGTTGCTCTGCAGCTCTAATTTTGAGATTGGAGTCTTGCTATGTTGCCTAGGCTACCACAGACTCCTAGGCAGAAAGGATCCTTTTGCCTCAGTTTACAGAGTATTTGGGATCTCTAACTTGTGCCACTGTACTTGTTGGAAATCAGATTATAAAGCAGAAGTTACAAGAAAAATCTTTGCAACAAAAGCTTGAAAGCATAGTAAATATTAGTGGTGGTGGTCTGTTGGTATGATTTGGGGCAAGCTATTACTTTTTGTACCCATAGACTGATCAAACATGATTTCTTTCACATAATGGAGGTAAATGGCCCCTTTTGGTGTTGAAATACAAGACAGCATTTCCCTGTGAAGATGTTGGCAGGGAACAGAATAGAGGTTAGATTTGTTTTGGGGGAGAGTCCACCTTGTGGCCAGTAATTGAAATGCAGCCCAGCTCTCAGAAAGGTACCTAAATAAAGCACTTCTGAGACTAGAGGCCATGTGGAGCTCCCCTACATTTAATCCATTGGATCCAGTGATAAGATTTTGTTAATTTTTTTTTTTTCTGCACTGGTTCTCTTCAGTTTCATATATTTCAAGTTAAATGTTCTCTTTGACATGTAAAGTGGCTCTTTGGCTACCTGCACAATCGTACCACCTTCTGGCCATGGAGACAGATAAATCTGATTCTTGGAAAGTTTTGGTCAATTTTTGTCCCCTCTACTCTGGCTCTCCCAGTGGCTCCTCCCTCTGCTGACTCACTTCCAGCTGGGGGAATTTTAACCACAACCTCAAGATCATGGCCATTTCGAGCTTGTCTCCAAGGTCCTGTCTTCCGTTTAAGAGAGTGTATGCCTGGGGTAGCGCTGAAATCAAGCAGTTATGTTACTGCAGTGCAGATAATTTCCACTCTGTTTTTATGCTGCCACCCATTAATAATTTTGCTGAAGGAGGAAGAAGAAAAAAGTAGAAAGGCTTAATTGAGTGTGTGTGTGCGCGCGC
>PVIH01016608.1:0-44983 GCA_004025045.1 Sigmodon hispidus
ACTATGTTCATAGCAGCATTATTTATAATAGCAAGAACCTGGAAACAACCTAGATGTCCCTCAACTGAAGAATGGATTAACAAACTGTGGTACATCTACACAATGGAATACTACTCAGCAGTAAGAAAAAATGATATCCTAAAATTCACAGGCAAATGGATGGATTTGGAGAATATCCTCCTGAGCGAAGTATCACAAAATCATAGAGATAAGCAGGGGATGTACTCACTCACTAGTGGTCTCTAAACAAACAAACAAGAAAAAAAAAAAAAGCCAAACATGCCCAAGCAGCAAACCACAACCACTGAATAGCTTGGGATCAGAAACACCCTGGACTGACCCTTCAAACCCCAGTCCATCTATAGGAACACCTGACTCACTCTTGAGGGAGGGGGGATAAAACTGGATTTGGCCGGGAGTGAAGACTGATCCAAGCATTGTTGGGCCAGTGTGACCATAGGACTGTCTGCTCCCTGCCAAGGGAGGGGATGGGGAGTTGCAGAGAAGAAAAATGATCAGATGTGGTGGGAGGGGGAAGAGACCTTCAATAAGGATATGCAGGGATGGAAAAAAAAATTCAGAGGGAAAGCTGAACACAAAGAAAATATATGTGTTGTAATCTTATTTGCATTTCTACCCTTGATAAGCCATGCTTATGATTATTGTCCTCTGTATAGTTATTGTTAACTCTTCGGCATTTTTTTTTAAATTCTTTTTACTGTTTTTTTTGATAAATACAAAATAAAGAAAAAAAAAAAAAAGAAAGACAGTAAACTGAAAATCAGCTTATTTTCAAACACAGCAAAGATGAAGCAGGCACACCAGCCCCTGTCAGGCTGTAGAGGTCACTGGTCTCTGCACATACCCCTTATCTGAATGTATCTTCCAGGGTCTTCCATCTGCAGGGGTACTATAATGAGATATTTGAGGATGAGGGCATCCCCATATGCCTTTCCTGACTGATAAGTGCCCAAAGTCAGAGTCTGAAGACATTTGAGTTAGTATAGCCTCCAGTGCTCTTTTAGGTTATCTTCTAGTACACAGCCAAGGGCATCTTGCCAAACTTGGAAACTTGTGTGATATGTTAGTGATAAAAGGCAGATGAGATCCCTTATTATCTTGAGGACTGTTGGTGAAGAGCTGCCCTATCTTTCCACAGTCTGATTCTTGCCATGTGTTTTCATCTAACTGCCATGTTAAGCTCCTTGATCTAATGTTCTTCACCCCTCCTGGGCTTCTGAAAGCAACTCTTAAATTCCCAGATTTCTCCTTTCTGGATGAAGTGCCTCTAGGGAATTCCTGTCATCAGGCTTTAGCCTCTCATGTAAATGACAATGACATTCTTCTATAATCTGTCCTTGAAGGACAACTGAACTCAGTGTCAGGCTATTCACAGAGCACTGCTGATGGTGCTCACAGAGAAGGCTTGAACGAAAGACTTCAGAAAGGAGGTGGTTCATATATGTGTTTTTCCCCAGATGCTCCTCTCACTCTCTTTAAATGTAGCAATTCATTTTATGGGGACTTTGGACACTGTCCTATGGCAGTGAGATGATATAATGTGAATACAGTTGTGATGCCTGGGGAAGTGGGACAACAGAGTCAAGAGTTGAATCAGATCATGCAGTTCTAGAAAAAGAAGGCCTAGGTTTCACTCAGATCACAGATGGGACAAACAGAAGTCACTGGGGCAGACAGTACTAGGCAGGCATCCAGACAGAGGATAGGGATTAGTGGTCTAGGAGAAGACAGAGAAGTTCAGCAGGGCTCTCTCCAGATACTACACATTCCTACATCTGGGGAAAGGAGCATGAGCTTCATGTGCATGAAGAGTGTAGAGAGGGGAGAAGGGGAGGGTGAAGGCAGCAGAGTAGAGGTGATGAGGCATAAGGCCCCAGACAAGAGACCTGCAGCAAATTTAGCTGGAGTGTGTTCTCATCACAGCATTCATGGTGTATTTAGTCTCTTGCTGAAGCAGGAGGAGCTTGAGTACTTTCTGGTTGTGGCCAGTCATAAGGCAGGCCACTGAAACCTCTGAGCCTCTACTGCCCAAGAGGAGGCTAGGAAACCCAAAGAGGGATTGCAGTATATTCAGCAGCTAGTTCATTAAAGTAGAGTCTGCTGATTTTTGCTCTACATGGTATATATACACACATGAGAGGGGACAAAGGGTGGAAGAGACAGCTTAGCTTTAGTCTGCATTGCAAACTCATGCCTGAAAACAACAAAAATTTAGAGTTAGCAAATTGGCACATAAGTGAATAGTTTTAGGATAGTTAAACCATTATGTATTTCTTTCTTCTAGTCAAGTTCACATTCCCATGGGAGTGCAACAGCATCATCAATCAATATTCTAACAAAATAACTTTGCCCAAGGGTCAAAGTCTTCTTGAAATGACTAATTTTGCTCGTCCACAAAGTCATGAGAAAAAAGCATGTTGCAAACAGTTGTTTCCTGGGAACAAGAGCCAAACTTAGTCACTATATATACCTGGTTGGAGCTATATACAACAACGCACGCACGCACGCGCACGCACGCACACACACACACACACACACACACACACACACATCTCCAAACACTGGCTAGTTTCTGTCAAGCCTAAAACTATACATACAGTGATATCTAGCCTGAGAAGGTACTCCAGCCATGATTGGCAACATCATGACTTCTAAAATTCTATCTAGTAATGTCTAGGATTTCAGGGTGTTTGCTCTCTGAAGTAACTGAAAGGGCTATCCAGGTATAATAATTGAAAGACCTTTAGATTAGGAAAACAATCTGAGTCATCGGTGAAACCTCATGAACTTCACCATAGAAAACCTTCTGCCAGGACAGACCTATTTACAGACAGATTTACAGATAGAGCAGAGTCAGGCCAGGAGTGTGGGGTGGAGCTTCTCTACCAGTAGCTGGATATGGCTCCATAAGCCTACTCTAGACCTCCAGCCTACAGAGCTGTGAGAAAGAATTCTCTAGTGCCAGATAAACCACAAAACACACAGGATTCCTGTGGCAATAATACTAAAGCTCCTGTAGTCAAATCCAGACTGTTTTGATATTACCATTTTTTTGTGATTATTAGCAAATCTGTTAGCATATTTCACTCTTGAGGTTGGCTGAAAAGACACTGTTTTCCAGGCTAGATCTCTGATGCTTTGCATTTCATATTTGCCTTTTCAAATAGTTTTCTAGGTGTTTGTGTTGGACAAACATAAACACAATTCGAGTCTAACTCCTATGTGCAAACATTAGGCAGAGCATCCACTGCTAAATATTTTCATAGATATGTATTCCCATATCTCTCAGTACCCTGGCAGGAAGAACTGGTGCTAGATTCATCTCTCCTGTGTTTTCCTTTCAGGAACCATTAGTATTAGCCACATCTGGTGACATGCCTTGAGGTTGTGAGATAAACCCAGGTGAATATAGACTGCCCAGAGAAAGATTGAGTAGTGCTAAAGTTATGTTCAACATGAGGTCCCACATACCTCTACCTTCTTGAAAGTCTCTACAAGGGTTTGCTAGATAGCTGTGTACTGTGACTATCTGAGTTTGAGTGGTTATATAATGCTTCCATATGAGACCAAATACTAAAAGAATTATAAAGATCAGTTAGATTTTTAAAATTAAATATTGGTATTTTTATGCATATCCATTATCACATGTAGAGAGCAGAGGACAATCTTATGCAGATAGTTCTATCCTTTCACATTTGGGTTGTATTTGGGACTTGAAGTCAGGTTCTCAGTCTTTCATGGCAAGGGTTTTATTTACTCCCTGAGTCACCTAGCCAACACAGATTTTTTTTTTAAAGAAAAATCTAAGTGAATGTATTGAATAACATCCATATGGAGATACCTGTGAATTTATTGAGAGTCAATATTTTTTAGTGGCTAAGAATATCTCACAGAGAACAGTCAAGCAAGTAGATAAAAGGAAAAGTTTATTTTAGCATGGGTTAGTAGGGAACACTAAGAAGGAGGCAACCCAAGCTTCTGTCCTGTGCTCTGAGAAGCAACAGGAAGATACTAGAGAACAAGATGCCTTTTCAAGAGAAATGAGTACCACATTGATGGTTTTAAATTAAGATAATCCTGACTAATAAGCTACTTCTGCAAAGAGCTCAGCAAAACAGCACTGTGGTATGCTATTTTGTATACAAAATTAGAACAAGCTAAAACTTAATTGCTTTTGGTAGCAAAGCGGTGATGATCTTTTTATCATTCGTAATATAACCCAACACTTTTTAATATTTCATTTAGTGTCTCATAGATTCTCTATTCTTTCAGAAGAAATAATAAAACATTTGTAGTATTCACATGATATTAGGAAATCTCTCAATAACAGTTGTTTTTGAAGTAACTCCAAGAATGAGATTTTTATAGAAATTATCTGGAAAATTAATTGAACCACTTAGGGAATTATGTTTTACATATTTCAATGTGAAGTGAATTTGAACATTAATTAGTTAAATTACTGGTATCATTCAAGAGATAAAATAGTAATCTCTTCAGAAACAGCATCTAGAAGGAAGGCTGAGGTTGCTTTCCCGTGCTCTGACAAACTCAAATGAACAAAAGAAGGTCAGCAAGGGTCCACTTGTCCCAAATACCCTCTTTCATATGTAGTTATAATATACAGAAAGTATTTTCTCTGTAACCTCATGCTATCTGTGGTGGTCAGAACCAGGCCTCTCTTGTCTATGCCTTTTGCCTACAAGGTGGGAATGCCTTTAGAGGAGATGGTTTCCATCAGCTGCTGATCACTGGTGTCCTAAACAGTGGGTAGCTCATCAAGAAGAAAGGATTAAAGATTCACTATAATACTTACACAATGTAAACCAGACTAGTAACCTAGACAAGCAAAGACTCCAGAGTTGGCAGAACAACTCACTCACTAAACACTAATTCCTATATACCATCTACACTCAGACCTTCTCGTGGGTTTGTTTGCTCATTTCTGAAGAACATTGATGGATGTTACTGTTTGTTTTCTCTGGTGACAGAAGACATGGCCATCTAATCAGGAAGAAGAGGGTGTAAGCAAGAAAAAAAAAGAATTAATGCTTGAAGAATGAATGAGGACCTAGAACATCTAAAAAATTAAAGGATGGAACAGATATTTGGTGTTAGGTAAGATCAGGTTTCACCAATATGCCCAGTATGCATCTCAGCCATATGATACTCTCGATATTTTGTGGTTTTACCCTAACTGAGATAACTTGAAGTGTGGTAAAGGGATGAAGAACATATGACACTTGGAAACTTATACATAAAAATGTAGTTCTGGCTTGTTTAGAACTGAGATAAATGTCCTTCAGTTTTTAAAAAGCTTTGATAGTGGCAGACCCAGTGGCCAGAGCAGAGTGAGAGGTGAATGAGTGGATTCCAGCTCCTGGGTTGCCTGGAGACTTTTTCTCCAGTGCCAGTGACAGAGCCCCAGCTCTGAACTCATGGTCACATGCAGTCAGACTGTAGACTAAAGCTGGAAAAGTCCTTTTCCAGTGATCCCTAGAGACACATAGCAGGAGGGACATCCCATGGCTGGGCCCCACCTCCAGGGCAAGATGAGTCATAACAGACAAACATCTTTGGACCTCGTGGACCCCATGTACAGACTAGAGTAAGAGATCGTGCACACCTCGTGACCAGAGCAGACAGGAGACATACAACCCCTCTAGCCACAACTGACTAAGATCTGACTAAGAGTGAATCAAGGAAGCAATGAACAGATGCCAGTGCAGAAACACATATAACAATATAAAGAACAACAAGGCACCACCAGAAGAGGCTGGTGACTCTACAACACCAAGAGCTGAGCAGAGCAATGAAGAGGAAGCAGAAGAAAACAACATTAAAAACACCTTTATGAAGATTATAGACCCCTAAAAAGGATATAAAAAATTCCCTTAAAGATATAGAAGAAAATACAAAAAATTGGAAGAGATGAACAAATCCTTGAAAGAAAACAAAGAAAAGGAAAACTAAAAAATGAAGGAAACATTCCAGGAACTAAAAATTAAAATAGATGCAATAAAGAAGGCACAAAACGAAGCAAAGGTGAAAATAGAAAATCTGAAGAAATGAAATAGAACCCTATGCCAGCATTATCTCTGTTTCTTTTAAATTAGAAGTCTTTAAATAGTACAATCATGTGCTCTCAGAATATCCCCTGGAGCATGCCTTGGTGGTATACTCCTGCTTCTTGTCTTCAGAGGAGGGGGACACCCTTTCTAGGAATGCATTGTGTAGCTATAATCCACTATAGCTAGCTTTCCTGCAAGAGGCATGTGGTAGCACCTGACATGAAAGGCATAACCATCTTCTTTCCTGGAATAGAAGTGCCTAGTATTCTCATAGAGCCCACATGAGGGCCCAAAAAACAGTTGTTTTTGTTGTCACATGCCATCTAACAGATGAATCCTCTTCAGTCCCATGGCTTTGTAGTTGTTGCAGATTTCAATTGTTATAAAAGCAGCTGTTTTGAGCATTTTTCTACATATCTGGGTGAGCAGGGCACCACTGACCCATGTTAGATACAATCCACACTGAAGGCCCTGACAAGCCTGTGATATTTTTCACTTTGCTACCATTGTGGAGACTGTAGATCCTTCAACCTTATAGGGAGAATCTATTCAACTCATCTGCTTCTTCATTAGTAAACCATTTGCTATATATTCTCCTCTCAGAATTACTGACAAGTGAGCTGGTGATCACTGTCCCCAAACCAGCCTGCCCTGCTTTTAATTAGCTCTAGAGTTAGAACACGTATCTTGTACTGTCACAATGGCTTGGTACTTTCTTGTGTATTGCTTATAGAAGAATGGACTAAGATAAGTATCTTACTTGTCTCTAGGCTGTCCTTGCTTGTTTCCTTTGCTACATAGGACCAGGTTTTATAAAGGAAAACACCCCAAAGCATATCCTGAATACAAAGGGGGGAGGATTTACTGTTATTTATGTCATCCCCAATTCTCTATCTGCAGGCATTCTGGGAAGAGTTATTTATCAACACAGTTGGAGTCAGGTGGATCCTCAGACTTGCTGAGGAGCTCTCAGAAATATGTGACCTTGCATTGTGGTAATCACGAAGGCTACATTCTTTTATATGTGGCTATTTTCTTTCTGTTTTATATGGGACCACTGAGAATGTCCAAGTCCATGTAAAATAAATGACCCCCATCAATCACATCACCCCTGATGTGGTAACACTTCGGAATATACCTTGAAAATCAAAATTGATGCACACAAATTATTTGTAAAAGACTGGAGATCTGGTAGATATGCAATGCCCTCTTCCAGAAAAATCCTCTTTCAATCTTAGAGACATCATGCAGTCAGTTCCTATGGGCAGCAGAGGGCCTTTGATGTGCAGCATAAGAACAATGATATGTGAGTATCAAATGTCAAAACCAAGGTTATGATCTTCCTGTACTATGAGCCTTGCTGCTTACTATCCAGTACAGGCATCACAGAAGATCCGGTTACCTTATGTTCATTCAAAGGTGAGAGAGGTAATCTCTAGCAGGGAGATCTGGAGATTAGCCTGCTTCATCTGCTGTAGTGGGATGGTGGTGGTAGTGAAGGAACAAATTCTATCAGGAGAGCTCTGATGCTGAGAGAGATTGTGGAAATAACTATGAATGAAGGCCTGCAGCTAGGGACAATCAGCCGTGTTCAGACAAACTTCTTGGGCCTGAGTCTCCATACTATGCTTCTCACTTAGTCACTGGTCACTCAATGAAACTGTGTCCTTACTGGCTAGTCACAGTTCACTTATGCAGTTCATACCCACTTGTTAAATTTCTCATGCATAATTAAAAAATAATTCCCCCTTCTCTCCAGTTTTCTTTTCTATAGCTTTAGTTACCTGTATTCACTGTGGTTGGGAAATATTAAATGGAAAACACTTGAAAAAATTCATGAGTTTAAATGTACTGTTCTGAGTGGTATAGTGGATCCTTGTCTTATGTTCCTCAGTTCACCACAGTATGTGAACCCTTTCCTTGTCCGTCATGTCCACATTGTATATACTACCTTCCCATTAGTTATTTAGAAGTCATTATGATCCTTAGGTCACTGATGAAGTATCTATATCTATATATCCCAAGCATACACCACATGTATCAACGGCTATGTTGGTACCTCCTTTCTTCTCATTATATATGTATAGCATCATCTTACATCCTCACCAGTAGAAGGATGAAGACAGTATAGGAAGATATTGTAAGAGAAATGGATCTCTTTCACATAACCTACAACACAGTCATTGCTACATAATTTTGTATTTGTTCATGTGATTGTTAATCTCTACAAATTATACCTTACCATATACCTTGTACAACGTAGACTTGTACAAGTAAACATCACACGCAGAATTCAATATTTCCAAGACTTTTGGTATTCACTGGGGGCCTTGGAACATAACCACAGAGCTTGAAAGTACGGGAGATGTAGAAATGAAGAAACAGCATTGTTTTCCCACTATATCTGAGATGGCATGTGCTTTAATAATCTCTGGGGAGAGCTGGGTTCCTCTTGTTCTCAGATCTATTTGTCTTTCTGAAAGTCTGCAGTGGTCTGGTTGTCTGACATTTATGCCCAAGTCCTCTCATCCCACTGGACTCTCATAACTGAGGTGTTTCCAGCCTTCTCCCACTGTACTTCAGAGCAGCTGATGTCTTCCTAGTTGCCAGAGTGGAGGCTAGTAGCAAAGATCCTTTAGCAGGTGATATTCCTTCTAAAGCCATGTGGTATGATGAATTACTGTTTTAAGTTGTCAGAATCAGTCTGAAGAAGAGATCTGAATTTAATCATTTTCTATGTTTCCTTATCCACTAAACATTCATAAGAAAACATTTTTTGCTTCTGAGAGGTATTCTGTAACCAGGAGGGTAGTTATCCAAAAACTACATCCAAATATAATGCTTAACATGGTGGAGTTATTGGGGCCATCTATTCTTCTTTCTGTTGATGGTAGTATGAGTTCTGTTACATGTAGCCAATTGAAACCTATTAACGGATATTTTACACTTGCTGGCTCTATGTTATTAGAAAGACATTTTATTTCCATTTTAATTGCTAACCCAATACTGATGGTATAAACAAAACTTCAAAGGAATTGATGTGGAAAATGAATAAAAATATTTCATACTGCAGAATAATATATAAATAGATATATTTTAATAAAATATTCTAGTATATATGTCAAAGTAGTTTGAAAGCTATCCACTATGAGTTTGGGAGGCAGTAATAGGACAAATAAACCTGTGGAAAAAGATGTTTCTGAGTGACACTGAGACTAATAATTTTAGAGATCTGTGATAAAGATATTATTTAAAACAATAACATATAGGACAATGTGACTTGAAGAAACTGCTCAGTGAGAAGCACTGGCTTTTTTGTTCTGATGTCTTAGGGTTTTTCTGCACAATTCCTTGGCCACATGGGCAGAATATGGAGTATCTTATCTTAGAAATGTGTCCCAATTTGAGGTAGAGTCCATGAGGCACAAAAGGCATCATTCAGATTTCTTTCTCTAGAGGTGATACATTAGTTAATGCATGAAAGAAAATGAACTCACAGCTGCCCCAGGGAAGAAGGACCAATTGACACTACAATTATGCACACCATCTAGACTAAAAATGGTGAACCTTGAGTTAGAAGAAGATCCAAAGTCAATAAACATAAAACCAATGAATCAAGAAAAAGTAGAGTTAGGAGATGGCTGAAATAAATATGGCTTCACTAATCAACTAAGGTCTCTATTTATTGTGTCTGAAATATGCCAGTCACAAGGTGCTTTCCTATAATTTTATTCTGTCTTCAGGGAAGCTGTATGTCATATTAGTGCAGGACATACAGCAATAGAAACTCATAGACTATGATACTATAAGTTCTAGGTAGCCATGGAAAACTCATAGAACATTTTCCTGCTTATGAGAAGTAGAAAGGAAGTCAATTGTTGCCCACTCAGCACATTTAGAAGTTAAGTGTGGTGTGTGAAAAAGTATGCATGGACAGTAGCATGACTTCTAGGACAGCTTTTTGATATGTCTATATCATTTTCAGGAATCATGCTGCAGTTCGAAGAGCTACTTTGAGCAGGTCACTGAAGGAAGAAATGAAAGTCCAGGGTCGATGCATGAAAATCTGAAAGGCATCCTCTCTTCTATCTACCTGTTTCCCAGATGGACTACAGAAATGCAAGCATTGTAAGTCACTTCCTGGATAGAGCCTTGAAAATAGCTCCAGGGTCACTCCTGGGTTTCTAGAAGGAAGTATCAAATAAGAATGGAGCTTCAGACTCTCCAGAGTTTCTGAGACACACTCACTTCTCCCTTCATCAGCCATGAAAGCCCTGTACAAGCTCAGTACTGGATGCTGACAGTATTTTCTTCAAAATTTGCTTCCTGTCTTCTAACCTTAATCTCAGTATTCTCTCTCTTTCTCTTCCTCCCTACCTCTCCCTTCCTCCCTCTCTTTCCCTCCCTCTCTGTCACAGGTTCATCAGCTCACATCTTGATTCTCTGATTCTTCCTAAAAGGAGGAACTCCTCATGTTTGCTAGTCTGAACACTGTCAACTTCTGGAGGATAGATGTTGTGACTGTTATAGCTTCAATCCCTCTACTCTCTATTAGAAAATGACAGTACTGAATATAAAGAATGGCTTACTGACCTTTGTGGAAAGAACATGGATCTATCAGGCTGAATTACTCACAGCGCCCGTCATGAGAAGAAGGGCTACCAGCTTCCCTCCAACACTAACTTGTATGGTTGAACTATCTCTTTATCTAAGGACATCTCCTGGTTGTCTGTCACCTGCCTTTCAGGGAGATTGTATTCACTTGACTATATTGTCTCAGATGTCAGATTTGAGCTCTGTATAATAGTGGCTATGACAACCAGATGGGTACCATTTTTTTTTTTGTCTCTAGCTCTCATGTTAGAAGCATACTCTCATGTGTACTGCTGTCCTCAGAGCAAAAATAACTCCAAAATCTCCTCCATTTAAGGAGTATCACAAATTTCCCTTCTAGTGGCATGGATTATCTGTATAGATGATGAGGAAGGAGAGTCAACATTGTGGGTTTTCCTTCCAGTGTCATATCATATAAAAAGCAACCTGGTATCTCAGCTCCAAGACACTAAGGAGGATTAAGGAACATACCACGCATAGTGGCTAGTTCAGGGGAAGATATCAGGGTCTGGCTGGAATAAAACATTCAGTTTCTGTGGATATCTGGATGTTAGATCATTTAGTGGTCTAAAGGACTTCATATGAATTGAATTCTCAGGGATGATCAGGTCCCAGTGACAGCTCAGACCATTGAAAAGTCCATGTAATCTTATTTGCATTTCCACCCTTAATAAGCCATGCTTATGATTATTATCTTCTGTATAGTTATTGTTAACTCTTCGACATTTTTTTTAAAAAAATTCTTTTTACTGTTTTTTTTGATAAATACAAAATAAAGAAGAAAAAAAATTAAAAAAAAAAGAAAAGTCCATGTGTATGGTGATAGCCAAGTGACAGGTAAATACACAGAATCTTTTCATACTGGAAATGAAGCAATTGTCTTTAGTTTCTATGTGTACACTCTTAGAGTTATCATCACCAGGCTAGTCCAGGCTGAACCTAGACTCTTGGCAAGGAGATAGACCTTGTCTGATGTATTGCTTCATTTATTTTCTGTCATTCTTTTCTCCAGTAGGACATATTCTGTGAAGAGGCCCATATTTACGATAACAGAAACCATAATGCATTCTTCCTTATCTGCTCAGTGGATACACATTTAAATTTGTGGATGATTTATTTGCTGTCTCCAAGAACAAAGAAGCAATTCAGACACATTGGTGTATTATATTCTCCTTTGGACTATTAAGTCTTAGAGGAAAGGCCATTAAGTGTCTTAAAATATTGCATATCTATGTGATTTAGAGCTGTCTCTGAGTTGACTGCTCTGTAGCCTGCAAACTTCTCCTACAGGAGCTGGTGAGTCCCACAGTAGAAGGAGATTTTGCTCTTTCCTTACAGTAAATACGAATGCACATATGAACTAGATGCAAGACTCTATGACAGACACCTCCCCCTATTACTGAAGACTCTGTTCATCATGGAAGATTGGTTTGACATAGTGACTCAGTTGAAAAATATTTATCTCTCATGATTTCACTTTCTTGAAATAAGTCTTTATTTATACTTCATCCCCTAGGTATCAGATGTTGCCCCAAAGCTGACAGTGAGAAAAAAATATAAATCCCATAACATACTCACCCCAGTTCTCTGAACTTCCATGAAAGTTGCTCTTTGGAATGACTTCTCCCACACAGCCACCTCACTGCCCAGCTCCACACTGAAGATGTGGCTCTTCCCATGGCTGGCCAAGACACTGAAGCAGTATGGCTTAGGGTCTTCACAATCAAAATCTTGGAGACCCAGATACAAGTTTGCCTGCAGCCAGTAGTTGTCTGAAAGCCAGAACTGAAAACAAGATATAGATTGGAAATGGGTCAAGATTAGAAGGTTGAGCCCAGACTACAGAACCTAGCCCACCATTTGGGAAGAGGGTTACATTAGCCTGGTTTGGCAGAGGTCACCTCTTTTCCTTAGAACCACCACATAAGGCAAGTGCTTTAGCAACATTTTCAGAACAATAGCTGACAAACAAAAAGCAGGAATGCACTAGATATAGACTGATGATCCATCACAGACTCGACTGACTATCCTGTACAAACTGGCAGCCATATCTTCCAAATGTGTCTCTGGCATGCTTGCTTAGCAGCAGCCACACTCCCTTGGGATTTTCTGTCAAGCTTAGCTCTAGGTACCTGGATACCACAAGTTGTTACCACTTTCAGATGAAGGGTATGGGAGCAGGCAACAAGGAACGCTGAGGGGAGTCTTCTGGTACAGGTTCTTCCTTATACAGAGCTATAGAAATAATTCACGAAAATATTGTACATAAACTATGCCCAGACTCTGATTATCAGAAGTTAGCCTTTCCTCCCAGAAGACTTCCTCCAAACTATTTTTTATATTTTGCTTTTAAAGATAAAAAATGTTAAGACTCTTGTTTAGCATAAACCCAACAAACTGAGAAAAGCCCACAGGGTCTTTTTGCTTATAGTTATTTCTCAGAGGTCCTGGGTTCAACAATATTTCTAAGAAGGACTTAAGGCCCAAGGCTGCAGGATGGTGTCTGCTATTGTAACTCCTGAATTTTGAGGTGAATTGTTATCCAATGATAGGTCTCCAATGCAGAAACAAAGTCTATTCTTGTTCTTTCTCTTTTCAAGCATAAATTGTAGTGAGGGAGTTCATAACCGAATGAATAAACCTTAATGGGAAAGGGGAAACAGTACTTAGGAAACTGAGCTAAGAGGTATAAATGAAGATCACTATTATCCTCATTAACAGATTCATCACAGCAACCACATATTTAAACTGTCTTGCTAACAGTGCTAAAATGACAGGAACTCTGATCACTAAGACACATCTAGCTTAATATCTAATAACTCTACATGATTGGTGACTAAGATGTATTTTATTTATGAAGAATTGTTTCAGAATAGATTATGAAATACTGTGCAATAATTCACAGATCTAGCCATATAGCAACATTTTCATGGGCCTTAATGTAAAGAAAACTCAGATATCTGAGTTATATCTCACAGCATGTAAAATTAGATCCTTTGCCTTTGGAGAGGCTCCCTCCAGATGACCACAATACAGAAAAGGTTGAAAATCTCAGTAGTGTACTGCCTTGGTCTTAAAGAACTGGAAGCTCCTGTCCACATCACAGGGACATGAAAGATGGTGGCACATCTAGCAAGCTTTCCCTCACTGCAGGGGCCTGTCATAATCATGCCAGCTCTTTTTTGGCAGAGGCAGGAAGGTTAATCTAAGGCCACCCTCAAGTATAGGCTGAATTTGAAACCAATCTGTGCTGCATAAGACTCCAGTTTAAAAAAAAGACCAACAAAATAAACAAAAGATAAAGTAAAACTACCAACAACATAACTAAAAGAATTCTCTTTGAAACTGAGACCTGAATCTTGGGGAAATCCTATGTGTCCAGTGGGTCACCTTGGTGGGCTATGCATTTATGGATCCTGTTCATTATTCCTAGAATGTCAGCACAGCACTGGAAACAAAAGGGACTCACAAAGACTCTTTCCAGGTAAGCCTGTGTCCCTTAAATCCAGTCCTTGTTAGCAATGACATTTTCCTATTAAGGGAAACTGACTTCTTGCCTATAAATCTGCTACATCAGAGCTATCCATACATTGGACATTTCTGACAGCTTCATGTGACGCTGTGGATAACTCTCCCCCTTCGTTATCTTTAAATACTTTCTTTTAATTGGTCAGAATTGCTTTACTCATTTTTCTGGTCTGTCCAGTCCAGGCTTAAATAAGAAATCTTTTTAGGTCACAAATTTAAATTTGATTACTAGAATATTCCTCAACAGGGCTGAGATAGTGGCTTAGCAGGTATGTGTGTTCTTTGCATAAGCATGAGAACCTGAGTTCAAATCCCCCATATGTGTAAAAAGGCCAGGATGGCCCTGTGTATTTGTAACAACAGTGCAGTTAGGAGCAGAGTGAGGAGAATTGCTGGAGCTTGCTATTGGCCTACCTCGAGGTTCAGTGAAAGACTATTCCCAGGGTGGAAAAACAAGGAATTTAGCATATTCTCCTTGCCTCTGCATATTCAAGAATGTGGGTACTTACACTTGTTCGCATGATCTCACACACACACACCTAACACCACCACCCATCTATTTATCTCCCCCCCCAGCAAATTCCCTCCTTTCATCATTCAACTGCCATCCATCCCTCTTAATAGATAGCATGATAACACAACTAGACTAGAATAGCTGGTAGAATAAGAAAGGTTCAAGTTATTTTACTATCTAAACTCTGTCACCTGAAGAGCATCTTATCTGTATGAGGAGGCATCCACATGTCAAGGATACCCACCTTGTGAACTTTAAACAGCACCTCACAGAGGTTATAGGCACGTTCTGCTCGTCCCCAATCCAGTGTGCTTACCTGTGGAAGACAAATAGACACATATGTGTAAGAAGAGAAAGGTCCTTCATCTAAGAGCTCCAGCAATTACCACCATGGAGTGATTCCTCGTCTCAGTTTAGATGCTAGGAGACATTGAACTTTAAGTCTGGTGTAGAATCTGATCCTGTGTCTTCCTCTAGTGTGCAATGGGGATACAAAGGATATTTTTTTGAGACACACACAGGTAATATAACTTTATATTCCTGGGGATAATTTTAGGAATCCATTTTTCCATTATCTGTCAATTAAATTTTAGTTTAAATGCAGAAATATAAGAAGAGTATGCATGTGAAATAGTGTGACAATCAAGCAGACACAATGTTGACCAGCTGTTCCTACTCAGGATTAAACTTCCTAGACATTTCTGCTTCAGAAATGAATGGGAAATTTACCTAATCAATTTACCTGAATATGTTTTTGCATGGTTTGGCATATTGTAGCTCATAACTATCTTTTTGAATGATATGTTATAACTTATGAATTATACTCACATATATGATCTCTGAGTTAAAAATGTATCTGTTAAAAAACATCTATACAGTTCTTGGCAGAGATTTGAGTCTCTTCTGTTGACCATTCTCTTAGCTTTATAGTTAGTAAACTTGAAAAGGAGTTCTCTGTGTTGTCTTTGAGGCACTGAATTCACATGGACTTAATTAGGTGGTGGTTTCTTAGCAATCATCCCACCACACAAAATGCTGCCAATGGACTTAGATGCAAAGACACTGAAGTCAAAGCACTAGCCAACAGTGAGTTTGACCTGGAAACAACATTGAAGTGTTACCATTTAACCTATCACTGCGCCAGAGCCAGCTGCTACTGGAAGTGAACAACAAAAAATACTGGAAAATTACACCTTAATAGAAAGCAAGTGTTAACATGAAGCTTGGTTTTGGGTCAACACTCAGGCTTGGCATGGCATCTGAGATCAGAGCTGGTCTTTGCTGTATCTTTCATACAGAAAAAAAAAAAATTAAGAATTTTGCAGCCTCCCCCTCAGGTCAGGTCACCCAAGATAGCATTGTCCTAACTCAAAGACAATGTTCACTGAACCTGAAGCTACTCTTATTCTCCTGCCCTATTATAGTACTGTTCACCTAAGGGAGATGTAGATGACTCTCAGGGTAGAGCCCCAGGGCCATTGGTATTACCAGACAAACATAGAAATAAATCACATATTAACAGGCACCATGCTCAACTTTCCGGTTAGAGAAGTGGTGATTATTTTGAGAGAATTAAAAAAAAATCCCACAAAGAAATGATTAAGCACATTATTCAGAGACATGCTCCCTTAATAACTGACATGTTTAGATATGCATTATACATATTCATAATTTTGCCTTTTCAAAATGTAATTTGTAAAATAAGCATTTCTCATATTATTTTTTTCAGAAATAAAATTTAAATTGTAGCTTAGAAGTTCAGTGAGTAAATTCATCATTTTTTAAGCCTGAACTTTATGCTGGACATTTTAGATTATGGTTATATTTTAATCATTCTAACATAAGTTGATTATCACATTGAAGCCATTATGTTTTGATATCTTGTTGTATCAAATGCATCTTCTTCATTAGCTTGTCATCAGTATATGGCAAAATAGCCTACTTTCTGAGCTGTGTTCTAAATGGTGAGAAGAGGTGGTGTCTCTAATTGTTTGAAAGCTCCAGGCCCTCCTCTGCTATATACTCAAGGAATTTTCTGGGCACCTGACTTCCTTATGTCTTAGTGTTCCTACAGAAGTTCATGACTATCCTGTGGGGAGGAACCCATCTCCACTATAGCCCCTGAGTTGCTGAAAGTGACTAATACTCTCAGCTTGTGTTGTGTATAAATCATGCCCTGACCTTCATCATCTCAGTTACTGTGGTGAATTAGGGAAAGAAAGAGACCTTGACAGAGACAGAGATGAGGTAGAAGGGCAAGATTTCTGAGAAGAAACATTTTATCATTGGACTTAAGGAGAATGCATGGCCTGACCATTGCTGGAAGTCACAATAGGCCTCAAAGACTTTGGTTACTGATAATGTCTTGACACTAGTTCCTTTGCTATAACAACATGCCACACAGAAGCAAAGTGATGGGGATAGGGGGAGTGAGGTGGGGTGTGGCTGCCTTATATTGTCTCCTTTTTCTGTAAGCCCAAAACTCTTTAAAAATAGACTGTTTAAAAACTATGCCTCTCTTTTATTCCCTTTCCCCAGGATTCCTGAACTCTTCCTAAAGACTTAGCTGAGACCAAGACTGGAAGTCTTGCTTTATATCTGGAGAAAAGACTCAATAGCCATGCACCTGGGGCCCCATCCTTCACTTACCTAACACTGCATCCCTGTCAGCTTTTGATCACTTAGTGTATCCAGTACCACCCAGAAGGCCTTGGGGAAGAGGCACAGACAACATGGTCAGAGAGGAGCATGTGTGCTCAGCAAAGTCCCACCTTGAGGCTGAGCCAGTCCTCAGACTGGACAGCCTGCAGCCATCCTGGTTCTAGCCTGTGCAGCGGCCCTTTCCCATGTGACTGTGTGAAGACCCTCTAATCAAGTAGAGGGGCAAACGGGGAGTTTTTTAATTTCTCCTTGCAGAAAACTATCAGTAAAATATTTGTCTTATTGTTTGCATGGTTCTTTTCACTTTTTATTAGTTATAGCTCTAAAACGTGGCTGTGAATTCTGAATATAACAATATTTCAAGTAGTTATCCTACTATCCACATTGTTTGAGTAGAAAGCAGTTGACATAAACAGCTATTTGACATATATTCATATATTCATAACAGAATATAAACACAAAGTTCAGAATCTTAGGTCTGCCAGATCAACAGTATTCTGACAAAAGTGAAAGTCTATAGTGCTCAGAGTTGAAGCCTGGTACAGATACTGCACTTGCCAAGCTCATAAAGACAGAGGTCCTTGGCCCTGCTGTGTTTCAGCTGAAGCTCAGTGATTGCAATTTTAATTTCTACATAGAGTGATATTGGTGTATCAGAAAGGACTCTGTAGTGGGACAAGTGAGGTGGCCACCTCAGCTTCTACTGACACTTGTAAACAATAGAGTCTCATATGACCCCAGGACTAAGCATCCATGCACAATGCTGAGAAGCTGTATGGCCACACCATTCTCCTTATCTGGTGGATTTGTAAAGAAACACAGAGACCCCCAAGCTTCTGAAAAGGGAAGAGAGAAAGACTGAAAAGAAAGAAAGGATTTTGAATTAAAACACTATTTACACTACAAATATGCATTTAATTATTGCTCTCCTTACAAAAAAGAATTCCTGATTTTGCAAACCAGGTTCTATGTGATATTATTTCCTCAAGTGAAAGGATCCCTAATACAGAAAGTGAACCTTTTTTCTGTTATAATACTTTTATGATGCCTCTCTCATGGAAGTGATCAAGACTTCAAATAGAGAGAAGGGGCACTCAGCTCAACACTCTGAACTGCCATCTAGCTAGCTTCCCAAGAAAGAGGCTTCATGTGTCAGTCACTGGCCCAACAGTAGCTTCATTTGGAGATGTAGAATCAACACAAACAGAAACTAGGCCAGCTGACTAGCGGCCTCTTCAAAGGTGCATTGCTAAGAGGACGATAAACAGGCATTCATGTGGGAAGAGACTAAGGATTTCTAAGTCACATGTTTTTGCTCCTTCAAACAATGGCACTTAATGACTTTCTGACCTGTCTGACCATATGTGGCTTTTGGTAGAGCAGTATTTTTAACTATAAGATACATTATGTTGATATCTTTTAGAGTTACCATGAGGTACATGTCATATCAGGATTATGCAGCAGTTCTACATTCGACTCATTCTTGTCTGCACTCTGCAAACTTTACTTAATTCAGTTCTTTCCAGATAAACTTTTACAAATGATATAATATATCTGCCTAATTGACATTCTTAAAACCACTGATAATATTTCCTGAAGGCACAAGGGCCTTCATCACATAATTTTTACACCAATGCTACATAATGCTGCTAAAATTATTTCACAACTTTCACACATTTTAATGGTGTTTGAAAACATGAATAGCTGAAGCATCACCTTTTGGATTCCCATTTGCAAGTCAGAAATAAATGTTCTATCAATTAAGGTGAGCAGAGTGAAAGCAGCTCTGAGGGTCTCAACCTTCCAACTCTCTTTCCAGTGTGGGGATAGAGGATGGAGAATGCATGGTGAGGTTTGTTTCAGACTAGACATTACTTGTTCTTCAGCAGGATGCTTCACTGCAAAGGATGCTGGCCCCTATATTACCCCATCTCCCCTACCTCTATTTCCTGAAGAAACTCAGAAACAAACTGTTCTTGATGGAAGGATATCATGTTTTAGCTCTTTCTAAATTTACCATAATAAGAATCTTTAGGTCCTTACAGATTCCATTTAAAAATGAGAACTATAATAGCTTAGTGAATATTTTAACTTTTCTGTATTGCCAAGCTTTTATAAATACCTAAAATTGACCCTTGGGATAAAGGCTGGTTGTGCTGTAACCACTTTAGATAAGCTAGGGACAATCATGTAGGAATATTTGCAGAGTTTCTTCTCTTTAGAAGTCACTTCTGTAGCTTTAAACTCCTGGAGCAGAAGACTCCACCTCCTTCCTATAGAGAGAATATGTTGACTTCACTGAGATGAAGTCCATTCTATGGAGAGATGAGTGGATGTCTTGCTTGCTTCATGAGGTCTACATAGAGAGTAGTAACTTGGGAATTCCCATCTGAAGCTCAGGCCTCTGCATATGAGGGGACAATGAGCACTGTTGGGTGCACACACTGGGGATCTGACGTCAAGTGGATGCTCTACAAGTCATCAACTGCCTGTTTCTAATCCAGGAACTTCAAGCTTCATGTAGTGTTAAGTAAATAATATATTTATTAAAACTTAATGTTTTAGATTTAGACTAAGTAAAAATTGTTATTATAAATTACTAGCAATGCCTAGATATAAATCCTAGACCTAGAAAATATGTAAAAATTTTTAAGTATAAACTTAACATATTGTGTGCATTGCTATGACAACAAAATGTCTAATATTAGTTGCATGATTTTTATCTTTTAAATTTTACATTCTTCAGAGGCTTCAAATCACTTATATAAGTAAGCCATCTTGTGTTCACTGTGGACAGTGGGATACTTCAGTTAAGATTTATTATCTCTGACATATAACTGGGGAAACTATTGGATAAGAAATGTAAATAAGTTGCCTCATATCCCTGGCTGGTAAGCAGGACAATTGTGTGGAAAACCTGTAGCTTCAAGTTATTAACCGGCAGCCAGTTCTACTGAGACATGGAGTAATTCTTCTTCTTTGTTTTATACAGTCCTTCCTGTCTCACTTTAAAATAGGCTTTGGTTATTGTGAATAAAAGATGAATTGTTTAAAACATTTAATTTTGTCCAACACCATTATATTATGGAAGGTAAGGTTTCATCTTTCTATTTAAGAAGTTGTCTAGGTTGCTTGCATATTTTTACATTTTTATTTAATAAAGGGCTGTCCATCTTGAGAACACCACAAGTGAACAAATCTCACCTGCTTGTCTCTAGAAATGAATAGGTGTTAAACTATGCTAATGGTATAAAAATAAACAAATATGAAAACCCTGACTTCATGGTCTGGCTTCTAAGCTATTGTGTTTTATATTTTTGCCATCACTCCTTCTTGCTGATGCCATATTACATGTAATTAAGGCTTTCAAATTACTCAGAAACTAAGTACAAACTCTTCCTTTTATTGCTGTTAATTATAAATGGAAACAGCTGTCATGTCTACTTTTAATGGTGTGGCTGGTCATTGTGGCTGTCATCACACTGTCCTGCATTATGAAGACCCTTGTCCTGGATGTCCCTGTTATGTGGAGCTCTTGTCCTATGAGGCCAGCTAACTTGTCTAAATGCTTGGATGGGTTTCCTCCATTTATCCTCTATAATTATTTTATAGAATAAAACAATTTTTGTTTCTCTCTGAGGATTGCTTCATGTTGATTTGAGGGCTTTTGAGATTTGCTAGCTCTCCCCACCTAAAAATATCTAAAGGTTTGACTTTTTCCTTTATATTCAATTTGGAGAGTTTCCTGACATTTCCAGCTCACTGAACACAGCTGTAGGGTTTTACTATCTTCCAATATAAGAGATCCCCCAGCCAATGACCATTCAGCCATCAGAAAGCATCTATGTAAGTCTCTTAACATCCTAAGCAGCAGCGACTTTATTATGATTTTACAGGGATAGCAATGACAGCTACGTCACCAGAGAATTGAAATTTATGTGAAGACATAGGGCTGTACAAATGAAACCATCTACTTCAGTTTGTCTTTGAGCTGAATATTCATTCACAAGTCACACTGATTTTACCATTTGGTTTCTTTTAGCATAATTACCACAGAAAAAAAATGAAAAAAATTTCAGGCCTAGAGAAAGCATGTGGCAGTTTCACTCATCATAACTAAGGATCCAGCCAAATGAGCACCACACTCATGTAGTCACCACTATTAACATTACCTGCATGCTACTGACATCATTATCCAGGAATTATTCCTTAATACAAGGAAAGACTCTAACGCTACTCAAAATATCCACTTATTCTGTTAGATAAAACCATATAAATTAATTTAGCAACTTTAAGATTAATTAGTTGACCTTCAGGAGAATTTAATCAGTGCTTATACAAATATGTAGGTGATTATAATGTGAGTAAAGTACAACATAAGATTTTTAATGATAACCCCCCTCCCCAATTTATAACTAGCACATGTTGTTCTAATGTAGTCCAGGTGAAGGAAAAGCACATTAGTGGGGAAAGCCAGGGAAAATAGCAGTAATCCTTAGTGAGTACATTTTCTCACCCCTAGCTTTTTATTCTACACAGGTGGCACACTCTGAGAAGCTCAGTGAAGGGGGCTTCTGAAAATATAAAATCATCCTAAACATTTTTGTTACCTTAGCTCATTTTAATGATAGAAATTTATCTCACTATTTTTGTGAATTCTGATATTTCAATGACATTAAACTAAGTTTTATTATTAGTTCTAGTAAAATATAAATAAATAAATAAATCATAAATAAATAAATAAATAAATAAATTCTCCAAATGATGAACTTTTAGGCTGAGAACAGTGTGGGTAGGAATTAAAAAATAGAAGTACACAAAACAGCATACATCCTTACAGTTATGTGATGAGTTTCACTAATGCAGGCTGTTCACTATAATCAAATCTGGAAATTGTGTGGGAAAGAATAACTTTGGAAATTTCATTATTTAGACATTTAGTTAGAAATATCTAAAAAGGGGGACTGTGTTTTGCTTTGACTGCGTTTTGGATCTTTCAACCATATAACTCAACCAAAAAGCTGTCTGCATCCCACCTCCACACCAGCTGATATTGAAATAGAAAGATGCTACAGTGGTATCTTACCAGCTGAAAGACAGGAATGAATTTCTTTATGAGTTTGAAGTAAGTCACTCAGGACTCACTTTAACAACTGAGGTCTAGAGAAGGCCATAAACAGTCACCTGTCTCTTCTTTCTTCCAGGGCCCAATCTTATATAAAAACTCCAGTAACAGGCCCATTACCCTCATTAGATGCAAAGGAACCCTTACCGGTGGAGTGCTGAAAATGTAGAACGATGAGCCTTTCAGGGCCAAGAACTTGGATCTGAAGGTCTGAGAGGCGTCATCAGCTCTCTGGAGCCTCTCATTTACCCAGCCCATGTGCACCACCTGCAGAGGGAAACCTTGGAAAATTAAAAGTGAGGCCTTAATAAGACTGTTCTAAGAGCTGAATGCTAACCACACTCAACATGCTATGCTCCTTGACTTCAACCCAGTATGCCCATAAAAGAGGGGAAATCAAAGAAGTCTGGGTGAATCTATAAGTTTCAATTCAGGTAAACAGGATAAAAATATAAGATGATATGTGGTGAATACCCAGACCCTTGTAGGATAGATAAGGCTCTACACAGCAGCTGAGTTGTGGGTTCCTTGTTTGTCTTAAAAATGTGGTATTATCAGAGAGATGACTCAGCTGTTAAAGGCAAAGGATCACAACCCAAAGAACAAAAATGCAGTGTTAAATTACACTCTACAAGGGGTTATGCAGATGTAAAAATAGCTAATTATATTTTCAGTGTTTATAGTAATCAGATAGCATTATACAAAGTGAAAAAATGATTAAGGCTTTCTTTACAGTTTAACTCCTTAGCAATGAAAACAATATAAAACACAAGATTCTTTCAACTCAACTCATTTCAGCTTCATTCTACAAAATGTAAACTATAAATTCAGACCATAATTCAGGTATATAATAGAAATACTGATAAAATTTGCAAATTCAGTGAATTACTTCAGTAATATTAAAAAACACTCCCATCTTATCTAAATTTATATATAACACATAGTTTGTAAATAAATGGAATGAGTAATTTCAATTTAACTTTCCCATCTCCCCATTTTGCCATTTCAAGAAAAACCAATTACTTAAAAAATCCTTATTAAGCAAACAAACCCTAAATTAAGATAGGGTTCCAATTAAGCCCACCATCATCCTTCTAATTTTTAGGAAGGGTCTTACTCTGTAGCCCTGGCTGTCCTGGTACTTGCTATGTAGACCATGCTGGCCTCAGTCTCATAGAGACCTGCTTATTTCTGCCTCCCTAGTTCTGGCATTAAAGTTGCGTGCCACCATGTCTGGCTTCTCATCACTTTAAATTATATAGCTTATTCACTATTTCAATGAAAATTACCTAGGGTCCTTTGGGACTGATGACCATGTATCCAGAGTTTTGATCAGGAGCAGAAAGCTCATTGATAATCCCCATGACCTGGGGTAGAACAGTCCTGCATCAGCATTTGCCCAATAATCCTGCCAGTATTCACTCTCATACCTGCCCTTGAGGTCAAGACGTCAGCTGACAGCTCAAATACAAACAAGAAAGACAGACATGGTTTCTGGTGATAGGTAATAGTGTCATTCTGTGGAAAGTAGCTATGGCTAAACATAGTCACCATATGATGTGTATTGAATACAAATAACTGCTACAAAAATCGGTAACGTTTTAGTCATTTACTAAAATTTGCATGTATATGTATAAGCAATGGATATTCAACCATGTGTAATGCACATGTTTACACAGGTGCATTTACTATGTGTACTTATGCATGCATGTAAAGTCCAGGAAACAGTCTTATCTATCATTTCCTGGGCACTGTCTTCCTTGTTTTTTTGAGACACAGGGTCTCACTGGCTTACAACTTCTCAAGTCTGATAGGCTGACTGACTTGCAAGCCCTAGGATTCTACTACCTTTGCTCCACAGTGGGTTAAAAGTATGTGTCACCATGTCAAGTTTATTTCTTACAAGCTACATGGATGAAACTCTGGTCCTAATGCTTGTGAGGCAAAGCACTTCACCAACTGAGCTAGCTATGTCTGAGCCTTAACTTTGTCTTACATGTGCTCCAAGATGAGTTATTTTGAAAATTTCATATATGACTTGAGATGGCTTTAACATAGTTGGGGTTAGAATACACAATATCATAACATGTATGATAACCACAAGTATTTAACACCATGTCTTTAAAAAGCTCCTGATACAGTGTCTGCAGACAGAAGCAAGATGGTATTTGTGAGAAAACTGCTGAATGTAAGTCTTTCTTGAAAGTATTCTGGATTTGACAACCTTCCAGACTGAAAGTGTAACAGCAGCAGGGTCTTCTGTCTTCCTCTTTATATGAACATATACACTGCAATGAGCTCTGAGAAGGAATGTGACATGCCCACACAGAAGAGGGGCTTGAAGGAGTATGGATAAACACAAGTGCACAGGGGACAAACAGGCATTGTAGATAGCTGAATGGTGAGTCAAAGCTGGAGGTGACAGTTCTGGATTCCTGGACGAAATGGAGAAGCTGCAATTGCTTCCTTCCCACAGCAGCAGAATTCAAATAAGGATAAGCTACCCTTGGATTCTAGTTCATTTGAAGGCCACCATGGGTCATTAGAGCTAGAGATATTAGCTAAAAACCTAGTGCCACCACTGAAAGTGCTGCAGCCAGCATTTGACTCTCCTTGCCTCCTACACCTTTCACTTCATCAGTGTCCTGGTGATGTTGATATCTCTACGCTTGGTCAATATCATGTCTGGCACATATTCAGCAAGAATTCCATAGTGGGGAGTGGCTGAGAAGCATCTGCTCTAGCCATGGTGACAGCTCAGGTTAGTAAGCATCTGAATTACCCATTAGCTGGATTAAATACTATATTAAATTCTATTTCATCCTGCTGCTATCAGTTAACATAGAAGTTATAGCTTTGCTGTTATTTAAACATTGGCTGCCTAGTGAATCTTTTTTAATGTATATGTAGGTAGTTCAAAAATAATTTACAGGCCTCTAATCTTATCTTTACTTATGAATTTTTTAATGATTGCTGCATGTTATAAGAAGTGAATATCATACTCTCATGAATGCTGACCTGATGGTATTGTGTGACACAATTAATGATGATGCAGGTTTTACAGAGGAGTCCATTTTTATCTATCTGTTCTGGTGCCATTTCTATGGAAAGTCCTGCTTTTGTTGCGTCATTGTAGAGACTTGATAAATACTACAGCATCATGCCATTGTACATCTGTTTTTTTTCTTCTGCATGAAGAGATAGTTTTCTTATGCTACTTACATTATCCCTAGAGTAAGAATCAAGGCATCATCTCTCTAAATTAAAATCTAAGACAGAAATTTTAGAAGAAACTAATTTTGGAAATAAATAAAGCTGTTTGTAGTTTTACTAGGTTAATACACTTTGGTTTTTCTAAAAGAATTCTGCATTTGTGCTTGTTGTCAATAGGTTTAACTTGGCTGTGTGCATGTGTGTCAAACACACACACACACACACACACACACACACACACACACACACAAATGTGTGTGCACACCCATGACCAGGTCAGAGGTCAACAATAACTGACATTCCTCAGGATTTTTTTTTTTTTGTTATTGTTGTTTCGTTCTGTCTTATTTTGTTTTGTTGAAAAAGGGTCACTCATTTGGTCTGGAATTCAACACTCTATTGGCTGCCCAGTGAGCCACAGGAGGTTTTCTGTCTCTGCCTCCTTAGTGTTGGAATTATAAGCACATAGCATCAAACTTGTTTGTTTTTTTTTTTTTTTTTTAACATGGGTTCTGGGGACCAAACTGGGCCATCTCCTCAGGCCTACTTGATCTTTGTTTTAGACAAGAGTGCTCCAGTTTGAGCAACAATTTATAAGGTTAAATGTTGGGTGTAAGAATCAATTAACAAACTGTGGTACATCTACACAATGGAATATTCAGCAGTAAGAAAAAATGATTTCCTAAAATTTGCAGGCAAATGGATGGATTTGGAGAATATCCTCCTGAGTGAGGTATCACAAACCCAGAAAGATAAGCAGGGGATGTACTCAGTCATTAGTGGACTTTAAACAAAAAGCAAAGCATGTCCAAGCTGCAAACCACAACCACAACAGCTTCAGATCTGAAACACCTTGGACTGGCACCTTGGAGCCCATTCCCTCCAGAGGAACACCTGACCCAATCTTGATGTTGGGGTGATCTGCCTGGAGTAGATGCTGACCTAAGCCACCTTGGGACCACGGGAACTCCTGTCCTTGCTGGGGAGGAGATAAAGAGATGGGGAGAAGAGAGAGTGACTGGGAGGGGTAGGAGTGGGAGGAGAGTTTGAACAAGGGGATACATGGATAAAAAATGAGACTTTATTCATAAAAAATAATCTATACCCTGTGACTTTTGTACTAGCCTCTAGTTTGTTTTTTTTTTATTTCAATTTTATTAGTTGTTAGATGCCATGCAGCCTAGTTTTGTGTTAACTTGACACAAACTGAAATCATCTGAGAGGAAGGAACATCAATTTTAAAAATGCCTTCATAAGCTCCTCTGTAAGCAAGCTTGTGGGGGATTTTCTTAATTAGTGATTAATGGGAGATGGCCTACCACACTGGAGGTGGTGCTGCCTCTGGGATGGTGATTCTTGGCTCTATAACAAAGCAGACTGAGCAAGTCAGTAAACAGCCCCCCCCCCCCAATCCATGGCCTTTGCATCAGCTCCTGCCCTGTTTGAATTCCTGTCCTGTTTGAGCTCTTGTCCTGACTTCTTTTGATAATAAACAGTGATATGAAAGTATAAGACAAATAATTTCCCATCCTCTCCAAGCTGCATTTGGTCTTGGTGCTTCTTCACAGCAATTACAATCCTAACTAAGACAGATGCCATTATTTTTCCCCCATAATTATTCAAGTATTATTCATTACATATTAACAACAAATGATTAACAGTTTAAAGTGGAGAAAATAATGCTTTTTATTTTTAAAGGGCTCAATGTCAACTCCCAAGACACATAATAGGGTGTGTAGAGTTTGTAGTAAATGTGTCCCACCCTCTACATGTGTGCACACAGACACTAAGGATGGCAGGCATGGTTTGAAAGCTGCTTCATAACATGGTGTGACTTCAATATTCAATGTCAGAACACTAATGAAGTCTCTGGGCAAGTCCAAAGTGGTACAGAAAATTTAAGTTCAGAAATAAGCATATAAATAAATAAAATCCCAGAAAATAAAATTTCAGATTTAGATTGTCCAACATAACATTGTTTTGCTCTACAGATAAAGAAACTGAGGCTCTCAGTTTGTTCAATGTTTCTGCCAGAGAAGGACATAGCTGGCCAGCAAGTTACATGTCACATGAGCAAGTATGATGTGTGGTAATATCCACCAAATAAAGCTTATGTCTCTGTTGTGAAAGATGATTCATGTAGTATCTTTGGGCTCCTCAGAGAATCTGCACTTCCCAGAGTTGTCATTTCATTATGGGCCTTGATATTCAACAACAGGAAGATGTGAATTCCACAGTAAAGGAGACATGTTCTGGTCACAGACCCATGATCTTTCCATGTAGGCCAGTTGTTAGTATCCATCTGCAAACCCACCATTCTCCGAAGCAGGCCAGATTGATGTTATAGAGACATTGCTTTCCAGTGGCATGTTGGAACCCACTGCTTCTCCCCTTGTTTATTGTGTGTGTTCTCACTTGTGGTCACAGAGACTTTAGCAGGGAGCAGAGTCATGTGATCCCCACCAGATCAGCTTGACCACCTCACTCCTTGCCATCCATGAAGGGGCTGACTCTCCAAGCACAGTCTTACAGATGCTTTGGAGTTCTAAGTGACTAATAGAATTCTGCTTCAAAAACAGTATGTCTTTTATGGAAATAAACAATATAAACTCTGTTGGACATCCTACCAGCAACAAATGATTGAGAAAATGTTAATGCAAGAACCAAGTGGAGGTATGTTACTGGGAAAATTTGTAAGAAATTTATTCTCATGCTGTGAAGGTTAGTGGGAATATAATATTTTAATGTGAGAAAATATAGAACGAATGCTATTCTAGTTTGAAGACATTTATAGAAGTATTACTCATATCTAACCCCTCATTAAGCTATGTTAAACACAAATGGTTGATGATTAATTTATAAAATATTGAAATAACTTTTATTTAGTAAAGTTATATTTAGAATTTTTTCCTCAGTGTAAAAAATGCTGACTATCAGGTCCAATTGAAGTACAAACAGAATTTCTTACCTTTTCAGTCAACATTTAATTGAGAAAAATGCTCTTCTGGGTGCCATTGTGTTGAATTTGGGTTGTTTTTTAATATTATTTCATTTATTTTACATCCTGACCTCAGATTTCCCTCTTTCCTCTCTTTCTGTTCCCTCCATGCCACTTTCCCCCTAACCCCCATCCACTCCTCCTCCATGTCTGTTCAGAAAAGGGCAGGCTTCCCCAATGAGTGTGAATAAAGTATGGCATATCAAGTTGAGCTAAGGCTAAGCTCCTGCCCTTATATTAAGGCTGGGGAAGGCAATCCAGTATGAGAAATAGGTTCCTAAAAAGCCAGTTCAAGCATCAGGGACAGTCCCTGATCCCACTGTTAGGAGTCCCACAAACAGAACATACTACACTACTCTCACATGTATTCAGAGGGCCTAAGTCAGTCCCAAGCAGGTTTCCTAATGGTTGTTCTAGAGTCTGGGAGCTCCTATGAGCCCAGGTCAGTTGTTTCTGTGGGTTCCCTCGTGATGTTCTTGATGTTTGTTGCTTGTAATCCTTCCTCCCTCTCTTCAACAGGCTTCCCAGAGCTCAGCCCAGTGCTTGGCTATAGATTTCTGCATTGTTTTTTATCAGTTACTGGGTGAAGGCTCTCTGATGACAATTAGGGTTGTCGTCAATCTGATTACAGGAGATGGCTAGTGAATTTGAATTCTGATGCTAACCACTGTATAAAGGGCATTTATAAGCACCAATTAAAACAAGAGGAATACATTAGTATTAGTTTTCTTAACTTGAGGCTATAACACTTGCTTCTGATGTAGTCTAGAAACTAATGAACTATAAGTAAGTTTTCCCTCATGTACTCAGCCTCATATGTGACTAATAAGCATTCCATGAAAGGGAGAACCAGAAGATCTTACTAAGGGCTGATGCCAAAAGAGGCCTGGTATTAACAGGAACCCATTCTCTCATATTAACATGTAGTCAGTATCTTCTAGAATCCACAGCACCTTACAGAAAAGTATGTCATAAATTGAATTCCACCTCTGGGTTGAGGACTCTATAAGAATGATTTAGTTGTGGAGTAGGGAAGTTGCAGATCCAGAGACAAATCATTCTAATCTATCTTTAAGCTCACTTAATAGCCATTCATGGTTCCCTCCATGTCTGACCTATCATCTTTGTGACTATCAGGTAAATTTTTTAACATACCACTATCTGCCACTATCTCCAGTGCTGAGAATACCACCAGACAACATGTGAAACCTACAGAAGAGATTTCTCCACTTTTCTATAAACAACCTATGTGATGTTCATATCACTGTATTTGAAAAGTGCTGTTATCTGTGAATTTCTTTGTTCCATCATCATAAAAAAAACTCAAGAAACTGTTATCATACTAAAATATGGTATTTGAGGGGAATCTCCACCAGTCTGGGCCATGGTTACTAAAATTTGATTCCAGAACAAACTCTCATATTCCCTTTGAGATGAGAGCTATGCTGTTGAGTCAACAACATCATATAACAAAATGATCCCAAGTCACAAAGGCCTTTCTCCATCCTACATCCAACTGTGCTCACACAGTTCTCTCTAGACCCTGTTCAGATGACATTTTCTACTGGATACAACCCACAGACCACATTTATCTCAGTAAAAATAGGTGGTCAGAACAGTCCTTGGATGTGTTTTCAAATAAATAAAGAGCATTGAGTTCACACATGGAACAGGATGTGGAATAATGTACATTATAAAGATTTGTTACTCATATTAGTTTAATATAATGTTGATTGGCCAGAAGATAGGCAGGAAGTAGAGGTGAGGCAAACAGACTAGGAGAATCTGGGAAGAGAAAAGACAGAGTTGGAGATGGCAGCCAGACTCAGAGGAAGGAAGATGAGAAAATTGTGCTGAGCAAAGGTACCAAGCCACATGGCTAAGCATAGATAGGAATAATGGGCAAACTTAAAGCTCAAGAGTTGGCATGCAATATTCCTGAGCCATAGGTCAAACAGCTTGCAATTAATATAAGCCTTTGTGTGATTATTTGGGACTAAATAGCTGTGGGACTGGACAGCTGGGCAGGAAAGAGAAACTTCTGACTATTGTAGGATATACCAAATTCAGTATGATTCTTACTAGCATCTTCCTATCTAAATTTTACAAAAGGAAGTATCCCCTTTAGGGGTTTGTTATGCTACTGAGCTGAAGGCATACACCTACCTGGTCACAAGGAGAGCAGCATTTATTTGCCATTTTCATCTGTGGGAGGAAGACAGCAAGGGGTCAGTATGCCACACACATTAATGCCTTCATTTTTTCAGCCTGTCTAAATGGCAGCTGAAATTAATCAGCCCAAGAAACTTCCTTTAAGCTGTGCTTATCTTCAAATAAGAGCAAACACACATTTAAAAGAATAATTTTCAAAGTAGGAAAACAATGAAACAAAATGAAGTGTACAGGCACACTAATGTCAATGTTATTAATACCTGTCATTGAAGTGAGGACACATGTGTCACATGTGAAAAAGAAAACATAAGGAAGATGGTCTCTACCCTGTGTCATGTTAGCTAACTACAATGACCAATGGCCACAGTGAATAGTCAGTTCTTTACTTGTTTCCCCAAGCCCTGAGATGTCACTTTGAATAATTTTACCACTGAAGAAATGGAAGTCCAGAAGAAGATATACCCAAGACTGTGAGGTGAGCCCACATATCTGTCCTACCATGCTGCCCAGAAATCACCTTCAATAATCATCTCATCAGGAGAACCCAGCATTCACTGGCATTTCTTCAGATCTCAATTCAGCACCTCCTGTCTCCTTTTTTTTCTTTGCTTATTCATCTAGTTACTTAATTAAAAATATATCCATATCAACCCTAGGAATTTAAAGTGTAGAATATTAAAACGAAGAATGTAGGAAGGTGCTTCTTTATATGATAGTAGAAAGATGGCTCTTTGTATCTTAAAAGTAGAAATCTCACATACCCCTAAATCCCTAAACAACTCAGGTTACTCAGCCAGCTTCTATCTAGCAATGGGCAGGACAAGGCACGAATGAGGAATGAGGGGGTAGCAGGCACTAGGATGTGTGGTACAGAGCATCACACATTGCACCAGGCTGATGAGAGCAGGTAAAGGAATGGAGTGTACACACACAGAGAATGGGTATAGGGAGGGAGGGAAGATGGGAGCTGGGCCAAACCTTCTACAGCTACATAGCTACAGGTTGTTGAACTACATGAGGGACTTAACAAGAAGTTGATGTTTTCTATTTATTCTTTAATTTCACAAATCTTACTGACTTTGAACATTAAACATATTACCCAAGGAAACAGAATACATTTTTTTCTGACCCAGTTGTATTCAGTGAGACACAGTATAGGTTTTGGTTAGGTATGTCCTTTTAAATTTTTAAAAAATAAATGTCCATGGTTGGGGTGTGTATGTGTGTGTGTGTGTGTGTGTGTGTGTGTGTGTGTGTGTGTGTTTTGATATATTGCATATTTAATACAATTTGTTTGAAAATCAGAGGATAGAGCCAAGCCATGAAGGTCAAAGGAGTGGTGACCCTTGCCTTTAATCAAAAGGGGATATGTGGTAGGATTTAGGCATTATTGAAGTTATCGAGGGAAACCTACAGGCATAACTTTGAGGTCTCAAGCCCCTGAATGGGGTGTGACTAGCCCTCATTAAAAACTCCGTTGCATATTATTTGCCATTTTTATTTGTTCTTACTTTTTTGGGGAGAGGATTGGTACCATCATTGAGTTAGACAGTTCAGTGCTCTAAGAATTGTCTTAAGGCTTAATTTTGTATCAGTGCTTATGTAAAATCCTTAATAAATATTAATCCTTTACATAGTTAATTGTTAGTAAAAAATTCTTACAATATCTGGTGAGAGGATTGGCATCATCATTAAATGAGACAGTTCAGTTCTCCAAGAATTGCCTTAAGGTTCAATTTTGTATAACTGAGTGTTTATATAACACCCTTAATAAATATTAATCCTTTATATAATCAATTGCCAGAAAGTGATCTTACAATGGGGATATGTAGTAATATATTATGTATTTAATAAAACTTGTCTGAAAATCAGAGATACAGTTAAACAAGCCACAGCTACTTCTCACCTAGCCAACTTCTCAGGCCAAAAAGTCAGATCCTGTCTCCATGAATTCTCAGACTGAATGAATCTGGGCCCTCAACTAAAAGGGAATGGGAGTGTAGGCAAAGTGCTGAACTCCTGCCTTCTCTTTCTCCAGCCAGCATCTCACTTCCTCCTTCAACTTTTCTAGTGCTAGAACTAAAGGTATATACCATCCCTGCCTGGCTCTGTTTGGGTTTGAACTCACAGAGATCCAGAGTGGTGGCATTAAACGCTTGAGTCACCACTCCCTGGTCTTCATGCCTTGGCTCTGTCCTCTGATTTTCAGACAAGTTTTATTAAATATACAATGTCTTTTTTTCCTCTTTTTAAAATTATGAATAAAGTTACATTTTCTATCCATGTATATCCTTATTCAAGGTCTCTCCCCCCTCCCAACCCCTCCAGTCACTCTCTCTTTTCCACATCTCCCCATCTCTTCCCCAGCATGGGCAGGAGGATCCCAAGGTCCCAATGTTGCTCAGTTCAGCCTCCACTCCTGGCAGATCCTGTTTCCTCACCCCAACATCAAGACTGAGTCAGGTGTTCCTCTAGAGGGCATGGGCTCCAAGGTGCTACTCCCAGGTATTTCAGATCCAAAGCTGTTCAGGGGTTGTGGTTTGCAGCTTGGACATGCTTTGCTTTTTTCTTGTTTGTTTGTTTAGAGTCTACTAATGAGTGAGTACATCCCCTGCTTATCTTTTTGGGTTTGAGATACCTTGCTCAGGAGGATATTCTCCAAATCCATCAATTTGCCTGCAAATTTTGGGATATCATTTTTTCTTACTGCTGAGTAGTACTCCATTGTGTGGATGTACCACAGTTTGTTAATTCATTCCTCAATTGAGGGGCATCTAGGTTGCTTACAGGTTCTTACTATTACAAATAATGCTGCTATGAACATAGCTGAGCTAATGCCATTGGAGGGCGAATGTGAATCTATCGGGTATACACCCAGAAGTGGTATTGCTGGATCCTTAGGGAGATTGATTCATTGTGTGTGTGTGTGTGCGTGCACGCGCTGTGGTGTGTGTAAGCTTGTGCTCATGTATGTTTGTTCACATATTTGAGGAAGCCAGAAGATAACTAGGATGTATTATATCATATTCTTATCCTAGTTAGTAGTTTATCCAGATAAAAATGCCACATTATATATAACATATTTAGATACACACTCACGCTTGTGTATAAGTATGGAAAGAAAGAGAACTAGCTTAAGAGTTTCCAAATGTCTATATCTAGACACATTTTAATATCTTAAGTTTTAATTAATTTGAATCGAATATTTAATCTGTTGAAACAAGTGTATGCTCTGCATGCAGATCCAACTTTGCAGTGAGTTAATTACATTTAGAAAATTCTTATAACTACTGCTAATGCAAACATAAGTGAGAATAAGTCCTGGGCCATATGCTCACATGTTGAAGTGTCAGGTCATTGATGTTGGCTGAGATTGTACGCAACCAGTCAGCACAGTCCTGGGCAGTGGAGAACTGAAGAACTCCTGTGCTTGTTCCATCCAGGGCCAACACCTCAAATGCACTGGACCTACAGCAGAAGAGAAGCCACCAGGAAGTTGGTCAGTTGGGAGAGAATGACACCTGCTCCAATCAGTCTATCCAGCAGAGGACTGGTGCTTCCAGCACCTGTTGTGATATGCTCAGATGTGACACAGCCAGAAAACAGTAGGAAGTCTTAATTTCCTAGTCAACAGGGTACTTGGTTAGCTTTACCACAATGAAAACTCACACTGAAATACCTTATTAGGAACCATTTATAATTCAATAGGCACAAAGCAGGAAAGATGGGAAAGAAAACCTTGCTCTGGTTAAAATCTCATTATCATTTTATAGGCATTTTAGCTGTAATTATTTCAAAGCCCATTTACCTCACAGCATCTAATATGATGTCAAACAATACACTCAGTGCTGACTGGAACTGGAACTTCCCAGTGCATGCATGTAGAATGGACTGCAGAGCTCCAGAGAAGACCCATTTGTAGTGGGAAATCAGAAACTATACATGTGAATGGATCGCGTCAGAAAGCTGGAGACAAAAGGGGCGTGGTGGACTGGAAAGGATCTCCGAAGTAGACCTCCGAGGGAGAGGACCAAGACAGGAAGCCGGCATTCTCTCGAGAGAGTTCCGGACCAGTTATGCAGGTTTTCGAACTGATGACGCGGCTTCCGGGGGTAGGCGGTGCCAGGCCAGCAGCGGGAGAGTTCGGCGGTGTGGCGTTGTAACTTTATCCCTTAACTTTCTCTTAAAACCTTCTCTGTTTTGTAAGTGATTCTCACAAAATAAACCTCACTTAAAACATATCTCAAGGCGGGTTTTTACCGCGATACTCATTATCCTTGCTTTGCTGTGAACATAGGGAATGATTGACATAAGGCTGACTAAACCCCATTAACTCTCCTTGTTGAGAAGTCCTTAAAACCCATACTCCACTCTAAACCATGTTGTAATAACCTCTCAACTAAGAGTTCTGCTACACAGATGATGACTTAGGGCAGGAGGGCTACCCAGATTTTCCTGTGTGTGAACAGCTCCCAAAACAGCTTCCCATTAGTGAGTAATCTTCCTTTTTAAAAACGGTATCTCCTCAACTATCCCCACCCTAATTAGTACTTCTTGAATAAGAACGAAGCATTTAATTATTTCCCTCTGATTCTTCTACCTGGTGGAATATGAAGGGTGATGAGTGTATTTTTGACAGCTATGCCAGAGGATGAACCTAAGGTGAAGTGGGTTTAAAGTGAGGCAGCTGAAAGGATGGATTAAGGAATAAGCCAGACCTTTTCACCACAGCCTTCACAGAGCTGTTTCTAGTTGCTTCTCTTCACTGTGTCTTCTTGGTAAGCCATTTGTCTCTAACTCCTTCATTTCATGGTTCCTTGTTCCCTGTGTAGTTGTCTTAAACTTGCATGTTCTATGACAAATTATCACTTTCCCTATGTGGCACTAAACAACATTGAAAATATGTCCTATGTTTATTTTGGACATTGCAAGGAAATGGACTTTATTCTAAGTGCAAAAGGAAATCACCAGGAGACTATGAGCAAAGACATAGCATGATCAGAAATGATAAATTTGCAAAACACTTGTAATGGGAATGGGCCAAAGGAACAGTGCAGAATATGAGAGGAGACTGCTGGAGTAACCAGGCAAGGAGGGTTGCTTAGGAAAGCCAGACAGGGGACATGGCTAAGGAGGAGAAATTAGCCAAGAGATTGAACTCAGATCATGGGACAAAGAGGAATCAACAGTGAATGCAAGGTTGGGCTGAATACACACAAGTATAGCTGCAATGTTTAGCAGCTGTGCTGGAGTAACTGGACTGGGTATGTGAGGAAGGCCAGACTAGGGATAAAGTTTGGGCCATCTGTTTGCTTGTGATGCTTCCCAAGAAGAGCTGAGAGTGGGTGGTGGAACAGTCAAATGTGGGCACTAGGGACATGTCTTGTCTAGAAATAGAAAATGTGAGCTGACCACCATGCAGGGTCAGGTTGTGAGAAGGAAAAAGCTCACTGAACAGCAACTTTGACAGTGAAGCAGCTGGAGAGGGAAGCAACCAGCAGAGAGAACAAGACTCACTGGCAAAGTGGGATATGCAAACCTGGCATGTTTCCCTAAAAGCCAGCCTCCAAAGAAGGGTTTCTGCAACAGAAATAACTGTTGGTGTATTGATGTTCTCTGCACACCAGATGTAAAGACTCAAAGACTCCTACTGCCCCCAAATATAGAAAAGTAATGCAAAGCAACAGATGTGTAAATCACAACACAAGAACACAAGAAACAAGGCAACTGGGCTCTTCCAAAAGACAAAAGTGTTTCAACTAATAAACACACAGATACTAAAATAAGCAAAATGCCAGACAAATATTCTAAAGCTTTCTGGTAAAAATGATTGACAGCCTAAAAGTGGATACAGTGAAGATGATAAATTCAATCTAGAACATAAAGCAGGTATCAGAGGAAAATGGTCCTGGAGTCTGCATCTATTCATCTCTCAGACAAACAGATAAACAAGTAGACTCCAGGGCTCTAGTCCTCATTTGTCAGTGGAAAGGGTACCATTCACCCAGGGTGATGTTGGAAGACCTATGAGGATGGAGTAAAGTCTAGCCCTTTGTCTGGATCTGAATGGAATCTCAGTAAATCATGTTAATGAGACCAATAGAATTTTGATAGGATTTGATTATATTTTATGAAAGTATTATGTGAAATATATTTATACATCAGAGAAAAACTATTAATTAAGAATAAGGAAGATTGATGGAGATATGCCATATTACACTTGAGCTGTTATCTGAAATAGGGATCCTTGCCTTTCATTTTTCATGCTACTGGAATATCATACAAAACCACTTTTGCATCCAGGTATCCTGAGACCCAAAGCCTTGTGCCTACTCCAGCAAGGCTTTAGATCACCAGGATGTCCCTCTTCAAGGACAGGGCTGTTTCCAAGAGAGCTATTTCACCCACATGCATAGTCATCACATACAGCTAACTGCCATTCACTCTTACTGAGCCATGCAAAGCCCATGTAAGGCTGAAAAAACAGTTGAATTTCAAGCAGCAACTCCTTCTTGAATGCTCCAGTTAGGGAGCCCTCTGCCTTCTCTGGTGTTGACCATTCAATCTCAGTGCAACATCTGTATCCATGTTAGTAACTACACAATCTGCTTATTCCTTCCTCAAATGAAAACATGTTAGATTATCTCAAAGCCAGTTGATTAGAATGTATTGATCCTACAACAGAGTTCAGTAATGGTGGTAGGATATAAATTTGTCTCTCAAATCCCTCGCTTTAAAAACTTCATTCTTATTTGCATCATAATTTCAAAACTTACTGTTTTATAATTTGTTCCATTAGAAGTCTCCTTTTCATTGCAAGACCAAATGCTAAATCATGTCCCAAGTGTTTTTTGAGGAAACTTCATCAACAAATATATTGGCTTGTTAAAGGGTCTCATGTACCAGGGAATTGCACTGTCCAGATGCTCATGGAGCTAGGACAAGCTATGAATCATCCCCACCATGCACATTGCTCAACAGAGAAACAAACCCTCTGGTCACTTGTGCCGTTCTGTTTCATGAAGATACTGGCAGAAAATTGAAAACAAGTTCTTGCCTCATGATGTTTAAATTATGCTCCACGGAGTCTCAGGCAATGTCTTTTGGCTAGTATCCTACTGATTTTTATAGACACGAGAAAAAGAGTAAAGATTTTCTCTGGGTACAGTGGAAAGAGGCAGGGAGATCAGTTCAAGGTCATCCTCAGCTATAGATATATGAGTGAGATCCTGTCTCAAAAAGAGAGAAGAGGGAGAAAGAGAAAGAAATAGCAGGAAGGAGAGGAAAGAGGGAGGAGGGGAAGGGGGAGCGGGGAGAGGAGAAAGAAAATTCTCAGATAGTTAAAAAGGCAAGAATATAACATTTTATGTCCCTCTCCCATGTCTGTCTTTAAAAAAAAATAAGATTGTGTATGTGTGTGTGTGTATACCTGTGTTCATGTACATGTGTGGGTGGGTACTCTTGAAAGCTAGAAGGGGATGCTGAAATACATGGGTGCCCTTTTGATGTGTATTTTCAAACAGGTCAACAATGTGAGATGAAATCTTATGCTTTTTCAAATAATGTATTAATTCTCTTTGTATTTCTCTGTAAGTCTTTAAAGTAAAAAATTTAATAATATGGGAGGAAATGGAAAATACTTCCACATCTTATAAACAATGGTATTGTAAATAAACAAAGAGAGCAAACTGGCAGCTACCCTTCCTTTATAATAAACAGGGTGCATCAGTTTTCTTTTATTATTATCTATTTATTTATCAACATCTATTACTATATAAAAGGCACATTTGTATTGAAATTTCTTTAAAAAGATACAGCATTGAGGATATCTTAAAGGGAGAAACTTGATAAACACAGCTTCAATTTTAACAATAGTTGTAGTTAGTTTGTTCTTATGTAGGCATGTTAAATAATTACAATAACTGTTCTCTGTGCCTATTTTCTCTAAAATACATGGAACATAAAAAATAAAATCTTAGGCACCTCAAGCCAGGTTAGGCTCAGCTACAGATGAAGAAAGCACACTAGGTCACAGCTAATGCCCTTGGATGCACTATGAGCCCCATAAATTCCTGCTAAGAAACACTTCTACAGTCAGACCAGAAGGTTTGTGTGTGTGTGTGTGTGTGTGTTTTATCTTTACACTATGAGGAAGGTACTATTAGTTGGGATTTAGAAACTGAGTGTATACATGTTAATCACTTACCCAAGTTTACTTATAAGGCCTAGCAAAAGCAAGGACTCACAGTCACCACCAGGAGAAAGGAAAGGTTTCTGACTCCAAAAACAGAAACTAGGTTCAAATGAATTGTGAGGTTGAGGAAGAATGAACCATGTGTTCCTGGAAACAATAGTTGCCATGGTTTCAGTGCACAGGGATCTTACAGTTTCTTCAGATCAGACATAGTCACTTTCAGGAGCTAAGACTGTTTTTGGTTTGGTAAATACTATCTTGACTATGATGGCCAGTGACTGTTACTTTTTCCTTCTGGGACCAGGCCACAGCTGCAGACTGTAGATGTATAAGAGTTACGCTGCTCCCTGGGAAAGCTGGCATAAGTTTTAAATGGGACCTTTTGTAGGTAAAGACAAAACAAAACAAAATAAAAACAAAACCAAAAAACCTCTATACCAGAAAATTGCTTGCCTGGGAGAATGCTTTACCTTCTTAGGATCACATTTAAACTGAGAAAGAAGCAGGATACATTTGCAAAGAGTAGCTCCATAAGTCTCATCTCAGCTCTACACTTGGAGGACCCTTCACACTAAAGAAGGAATCGGGGCAGAAGAGTATCATCGGGAGAGACTTGGTCTTCATGGGTGACAGGCCAAAGGTCTATCAACATCCCTTTAAAGTCCCCATTAGCAGCTCCATTTACCATTTCTTAAACATAAAATCAAAGTGAGAAGGTGGCAATTCACCAGATGATTAAGAGAACTATCGCCATATCTGATGTGGGACTCCACACTCCATAGTGAATAGGAGATGCTGTCAGGTGCCTGATTTATGTAGCTTTGAGTTCAGACTATATCTAATGAGCCAGATTAAACCCCAAGGTCACTTTACACACTGGGAGAGTCAGTGTCTCTAGAACCTTCTCCATCTCCTCTCCCAACCGAGGTTCTCTGGACCTACTATTAATTTTTCTGGATAAGAACCAGTGACTATATGTCTTTCTTTACTATTGTGAAAACCTCTATCTCTGTGGTTCCTTAATTTTATTGCCAAGATGAAGATGCTGGTAAACTGAGGACAGTCATGATAAAATGACTTTGCCTACAGCAATGAGTCAGGAGCTGAGAAGTCAGATGCCTCTGCCACTGATGGAGATGAAAGATCTGTGTGCACAGCAGGCAGCCAGGAGCAAGCTCCGGGGAGAAAAGCATGCACATTGTTATGCTTCTTTCATCTATTATGATTCAATTCTTCCAACTTTAAAACCTCTTCCTATTTATTTCCATTTCAGATCTTGAGAGCCTATTAAATCTCTACACACAAAGGAAAGGAGAATCAACTTGGCGTTCAAATGGGAGAACTTGCAATGAGTTTATCTCGCTAGGCTAAGAAGTGATCTTTGTGTCTGAAAGTGAAGGCTTCAGGATCCATCAGCACACAGGGCACTAATCCTTTACAGACAAAATGAATAATCCTCAGAGACAGAAATGAAAGATTGTACTTGGAGAAACTGACATTTGATGCAGGGAAAAAGACTGAGGGAGTCAGGCACAGAGGGAGTAAGTGAAAAGATTAAGTGTGAGTCATTCTGGAAGAAAGATGGCTGGTTGTGGCAGGGGGAGAGATGAGTGTGACGATGGCTGAGGGAACAGTTGCAGCAGCATTTTGCTTCTGGACCTGCATAGACTCAAGGTAAGGACAATTATGCACAAGTGGTCACTAGCCAAGGCAGTAGTGACAGAAGAGTCTCTGTGGCTTCCTCAGAATACTAGTTTATTTAAGTGCCCACCTAGCAGCTGTAAAACAGCAGGTGTCAGGAAACCATGTAGTAAGGGCATTATTTCTGTCAGGATTCTGTCTATAAAATGAGGTTCTCTGTGTATTTAAAGATAGTGCAGTGAGAAAACAACAGCAATTCTGCCTGCTGCTGGCAAGGTTGTGGGGTCTCTAGGCAGAGAGGGTCCCTTTCTGGATAGGCTGGAACAAGGTGTAGAAGAGCAGAAAAACAGCAAAGCAGCTGTCTCACTGCCAAGGCATCCAACACAGCTACCTGGTATCAACAAAAGATTCCTGGGAAAGATGAAACCTGCTGCTCCTCTCTTTTCATTTCCAACCTCCAGAATGAATAACTAAACATAGCAATAAGTGATGACCACAGGGCCCCAGTACTGACAACTCCCCATGCAGATTTGACCTACACTGTTACCCATGATAATCCTTAATCTGAGAGTCGGCCTTTCTTTCTTCTAAGATGTGTGATGTTCAGGACTCTCTATCTGCATACTACTTGAAGCTGGTAGCTGAGGCTCTCGGGCATTGAGAACACTGTGCTGTGGGAGACCTTGACTGTCTGACACATTCTATAGAGAATCTTTTTTATTTTTGGAATGAGTGTTTAAACAAGGCACCATCTTTTGCAAAACAGATCAAAGCATTTATCAGGATAATTGTGACTTGCACTATAACTTTGAAAAAAAAATGCTTATCTGCAGCATGTATAAACATTCTGTTTTGACTCCACAAAGCCCATCTGGTCTTCACTGATTTTTATGTAAGGGGAATACTAAAAATAGGGGGTTTTCCTCAAGTTATGAAACAAATCTTTATTGTTATTTTCAGAATCCATATACAAACAGGACTCAAAACTGTAGTCTTCACTTCCTCCCATTCTCTTTTGTTCTTTCCTTCCTGCCCCCTTTCCTGATGTGCAGAAAGAATAAGGTCAATGACTCCTTATCCTTTTCAAGGCCAGCATAAAACAAGAGGTATGAAAATGGGTCTTCTGTATGGGAGACTAGAGACTGTGCCTCTTAGAAATGATCATGTAACACAGGATGGTGGGTGAATGTGGGTTCCTGCACTGTTTAGGTTCATGTATTAGGGTTTTCTAGAGAAACAGAACCAATAAAGGGAATATATCTATTCATCCATCCATCCATCCATCCATCCATCTATCTATCTCTAAGGGGATTTATTAGATTAGGTTACAAAATTTGGGCTGCAATGGAGAAGCTGGGGAGCTGGCAACTACTCAATTCATAAAGATAAATGCCTTCGTTCCTGGTATAGTTCATAGGACCTGGAGAACTACTGGTTTTCAGTTCACAGTGGAAGGCCAAAAATGGGTTCCAATGGCAGTGAAGGATGGTGACAGCAACAGAACAGATACACTAATTATCAGAGAGTGAAGGCCACTAGGTAAAAGTAGCAACTTTCCCCTTGGACTTCTTTGAATCTAGATTGCCACTGGAAGATGCTGTCCCCTCGGTAGTGACTTCTTTTCTTGGTTAATCTTTCTAGGAAATACCCTATGGGTCTCCCCAGAGGCATGTCTCTTTACAGATGTGTAGATTATGGATCCAATCAAACTGACAATTAACAGCTCTTCCTTGGGCACAGTCTCCATCTGCTCAAGGCATCTCCCAGTTACTCTGCACCTCCAGTCAGGCTTTGTGTTGCTCTCACAAAACCATCTCAGGAAGGCAGTGAACTGTTCATTTGTCTCTTATTCCCTTTGTTCAGCAAGAACAAAACATAGGTGGGACCTGAAAGTGGCCCCATCACAGTCCCTAGAGGGTAGCTGGGGAAATTCTAGGTCCCAGTCCTGAATGCCTTTCTGAAGCCTTGATTCTCTTCTCACAAGCTCAGCTCTGAGCTCTCTCCTTACAGCATGTGCCTCTGGGCTTTACCACCTCTCTGCTCAGCTTTCTACATAATCTTCACTATCAGAAAGGTTGTCAGTGTTCTGATGGCTTTTTATATTGCTCTTGGTTTTTAGCCTTGATGATGGACCAGCTAGGCCAATGCCTTAATCTTAGCTTAGCTTGAACTCAGTGACCATTTAAGTTAGGCTGGCTCCTAACTAAGGAATTTTAAGAGACAGTGACTGTCATGTGTCAGCCACTATGCTTTACTGATTTGTTCCACAGTAGAAAATCAGTGTGGTAGAGCTAAGTAAAATATTAGCTTGCCTCCATGAATAGTTTACCTTCTTCATAGTCATGATCAGTAATCAAGCTGTGCTTGTGGGAGAGGCACCTTGGTGGCTAACCCAGGACTCAAAGTTATAGCATGAGGCTGAACAGTTTGAAATGCAACATGGCTATAGTGTCACAGGCATTTACAGAGTTGAGCCTACTCTGCCCTCTGCTGAGACCCTCTGAGAACATGATGGCTGCTGCTATGTATTAGTTTCATGTCAACATATTCTGCCCTCAAATACTCAATGAAAACTAATTTCTGTTTTGTGTGATATAATTTTAACACAGCATTACTCCCCAAAGGGTTTGATCATAGCCATATCTGGCCCAGGACCATAGAGGAAGGTCTGATGTTTTGAGAGTTTCCCCACAACTCAGTGTAGTACCTTAGCTGTGGGTCTAGCTCTGTCCTACAAACATATGAACCTAGAGGGAGACATACCAAGAACTTCTCATAGCTAATATTGAATGGTTCCTGAGTGTCCATGAAGCCCTTTGGCTATGGTTCAGGATAAAAGCAACCCACAGGGGAGACACACCCACTTCTGACACTGGGTCAGGCCTGTTGACTTTAGTTTCCAGTAGATCTTGACAGGCCTGGAGCTCAGGTAAGCACCTCCTAACTATGATCTTGGAACAGCTATATCCAGCCAGAGTTCCATAGAGAGATACAGGCTTGTCTTCCAGTGTCCTACAGTTACTTCTGTCAGACAAAGCCAATAAAAGAAAATACTAGTATGAGGAACACATACACATTAACAAACAGGACAATTAAATAATTATTCATGTGGCCAACTGGAATTTATCCTTGGGATGAAAGAAAGTATATACACTAAACATTACACACCAGGCCAACAACATCACATGACCATTTCAATGGATACAGAAGAAACAGTTGACAAAATTTAACACCATCTCATGATAAAAGTCTCTCAAAAAATTAGGCATGGAATTTACCTCAACAAAACCAAGGAGCATAGAAAACCACAATACAAATCATACATATCGATGAAATGATGAATATTTCCACTGTAACTGGGAGCAAGAGAAGGATGTCTATTCTTACCACCTCTATTTAGCACAGTACTGGAAATGTGAAACAGAAAGGAGGCAAGAAAAAGGGAGATCTTCACATACATATAGTAAAGGAAGAAATGGAATTGTCTCTGCTGATAACTTGATCTTATATACAGAAAGCACCACAAAGACCTCACACATGTATACATACAGCCATTGAAACCGACATGTAGACTCAGTACAGCTAGAAGATACAAAATCATCATGCATAAATCAGTAGTGTTTCTGAACACTAGGAACTAACTATATAAAAATAAAAGAACAATTCTCTTTGCAAAATAATAAAATAGGAATGAATTTAAGGAAGTTTAGAATGTAATTGTTAAAAACTATATAAACATTAATGAAAAAAATTAAAGAAGGAACAAATAAATGTAGTTACATTGAGTTTTCATGGATTAGGAATATTAATATCAAATGTTCAAACTACAAAAAGCAATATCAACCACCTAATGCCTCTTCCAGGAGTTCTAGCACCCTCTTCTGGCCTCTGCTGGTACCGACACCTATTCGCTCCTATACCTCCCAAATAAAGGAAAGATTTATTTTATTATTAATGTGCATATACATTTGGAGAATCTAGGCACATGTGCATGTAAGAGCAGTGCCTGTGGAAACCAGAATATGGTATTGGATTCCATGGAACTTGAGTTATAGGTCGTTATAAAATACAATGTGGGTACTGAGACCAAACTTAAGCCCTCTGGATTAGCAGTATAGGTTCTTAGCCCCTAAGCCATCTCTCCACTCCTTTTTTTTTTTTTTTTTTTTTTTTTTTTTTTTTTTTTTTTTTTTTTTTTTTTTTTTTTTTTTTTTTTTTTTTTTTTTTTTTTTTT
>PVIH01016609.1:0-44979 GCA_004025045.1 Sigmodon hispidus
GTGGCTAAATACCCTCTGGGCCTCCAACCCCAGTAAGCTACGTGGACATCGCCCATAGGTCCTAGGACGCAGGAAGCAAGCCATCATCCTCGCCTACAGCCAAAAAAGGAGTTGTTTACTCCCAAGAGCACTAGCCCTTGGGAGGGCTGAAGGCGGAAACCGGCGCCATCTTTAGGGCGCGGTACAATGCTCCCTACAGGATACCAGTGAGCCTGTCCTGACAATGCAAGAGCAACAGTGCTGACACCTGTTCTCCCACCCCATTTTGCCATGTAGTGGCATGGGTGAAAGAAAGATGCCCTCTCTCTTGTGCCCCTTGCTATCTGTGACATGCAAGAGACCAGTGCATGAGAGTGAGAGAACTAGCCCTGCCTCTCACCAGCTGCAACACACAGGAAAGCAGGTCCTGTGCCCCCCATCTGCCCTCCCCTCTGCCTGGACAGCATACTGAGCCTGTTGTTGGGGACACAGGTGAAGCAGCCCCGAGGACATGGCATCAGGAGACTGAATCCCACCCCACCCCCTGTTTTGTCTGTTCATTTTGTTTGGTTTTTCTTTTAAATTTAGCTTTGTTTTGATGGGAGGCTGCAAGGACAGAGGGCAGATGTGAGGGGTCAGGGAGATAAGTGGTATTGGAATGCATGATGTGAAATCCACAAAGAATCAATAAAAGTTTTTTTAAATGCATAATCCTAAAAAGAATAAACAGCCCGCCTAACTTGGTCTTTATTACCTTAAAATTCATGTATTTGAAGAAAAGCACTATCAAGGGAACGCATTAAATAGGCAAGGCCTGGGCATACATAGATTTACAAATCATAAATGTGTTAGAACACGTGTATTCGTGTATGGAAAGAACTCCCAGACATAGCCGCGATACAACAAGCCTCACAGTTTTAACAGGTTAAAAGTTTAGAACTAAAAGTTTGCTCAAAAGCTGTAAGGAGCACACAAAGAGCATATAAAGATGCACTATACTTCATTAATAATTAAAGAATATTAATATTATGTAAAGATTAGAGTAAAAAGAAAGACTGATGATAATGAGTAGGAAATGAGCTTAGTTCATAGAACACTTGCCTGTACATGAGGTACTGGGTTTGATTTCCAGCACTGCTAAACTGAATGAATGAATGGGGCTGGTGAGAAAGGTGTGAACCTTGATCTGGCATAATCCTCTTAGACTCAGAGTTTAAAATGGAAAACTACTTAGGCATTTCTGAAAATTTTAAATATTCACTTGTGTAATTTCCAGAAATTTCATCAAAAGAAACAAAAGTATATGTTGATACAAAGACTTATTCATAGCAACTTTAAGAGCCAACCACTGCAGACGAGCCAAATATCAGCAGGCAGGCAGGAGCAGAAACAGCATGAGGTTACCCTAAACACGGAATAGCATTTAACAGCAGAGGAGCAACACGGATAATTATCAGAACCATAGGCCACATGAAGAAGCTGCACGATGTTGTTGCTAGTGGCAGAAAGTAATACCAGGCCTCTGCCTCTGGACTAAAGTGTGTCTGTTTCTGCAAGAGACTATTATTGTACATGGCCCAAAATAAAACAAGAGGCGAGCACTTTCTCATGTTAAAACGACTTGATGACATTTGTGTTCCTTGGGCTTTCTGAAACACAGAAAACTTATGTTTGCAATTGTTTATTTGACACCCATTAAATGTAAAATATAGACCTTGATGGAGAGCTCCCTACCAGATGTATGAACTAGAGCTTAAGCATTTTGTCAAGGGCCAACTCTTGTGGTTGACCTAACAGGAAGATTCTGCAGAGAAATTGCTTGTGGCCAAGAGGACTAGTGGTTTCTGTCCACAGTCCAGTTGCAGCAGGAAGAAATCTTAGGCTGTGTTTCACAGACTTAAGTGTATGTAGACATCAGCCAAGAATCCTGGTAAGACACAGATTCTGAGTCTGTGGGAAGTTTCCTCTGAACTGATCGATGCTCTTGCTGGAGCCAGTGGGTCCTATTGTGAGTAGCAAAGTCTTGGTTGTTTTTTATTAGACCCAAGTATCAGGGATGTGATATTTTGTTTCTCTTGCTTACAAAAGCTGTTACAAATTCATAAGGCTAAAATCCCAAGTACCAGCCAGGGTAGCTGTTTATGTGTCTACTAGTAGCTCAAACATGGTAATTTCTTCCTTAAGCAAAATCATCCAAGGCTTGTTGGCTGCCTCTGTGATGTCAGAGATCTATTCTGTTCATTGTCATGGTCCAAGATGGCTATTAAAATGACAGATGGTTAGTTTTAACTGATTAAGCAAGAAACATCCAAATGCTAAGAAGGGATCTAGTTTATACCTTTATTGATAATTACTTTAATTTACATAACTTTTTACTTATTACCTAATGCCCATGACTCACTGAGCAGTGACAAATGTATTCATCTAAATACTGAATTTCTGTCTTAAGATAGGAGAGGCTGGATTCTTGGAGGACACTTGTAGCCTCTGCTACTGTCCCCTTGGACTGATCATGATGACAAGGGCTATAGTTCTCAATGTATTAAAAAATTTATTCTAACAATCAGTCATGCCATCCTGGACTTGATGTTGATTTGACCTCAGCCCTCCCCCTTTTAAAATGAGGAGCTTGGACCAGGGCACTAAAATGTCAGGGAAGTTGTAGGAGAAGAGTGGAATGAGATGATTTAGATAAGGAAGAAGTGAGGAGGCACATGGGTCTTGCTAGGTAAGATCACCTTCCCCTCACTGGACACATCAGGCAGACATGGCTCCTGTGTGTGATATTTCTTCCTGATGTCTTCCGCCCATCCTGCTTGTAACACACAGTACAATTTAATGTGGGAACTGTTTTGTATTTTCTGACTGCTCCACTTCTCTCAACATGGTCAATGTTTCCAAAATATGGAATAAGCACTGACAGACCAAAGGAAACAACTGAATTTTGAAAACCCGCCTTTCACTTTCTTTCGGAGGCTACTTTGTTGCTTGTGTCCCTGTCTCCAGTCACAGCTGTACTTCCTTACAAAGGTTCAGCACAGCTCCCGGGAAATGCAGGAAAATGTGTGCATAGTTTTGTCATGTGGCATCATCTCTCCCAACCAATGAAAAACAAGATAGGCAAGTACTGAGGAGGAGTCTCAGTATATTTGGATTATGAGTGTTAATGGAGGAGATATATAAGAATAGCTTGTGATTTCAAAGGAGTAAAAAATTGTAGTATGATGGCTTATTGCATGTTTTTCATTAAGCATGTGATGTTCCAAAGATGCACAGGACCACAGAAAGCTATGTTCAAGTGGAATGCACTGAACGCTAATTCTGCCCAAGCTGCTATCTTTAGATATGGTGGCTCTGACGGTTTAGACAGGAGCAGTTTCATATAAGGAGTATGCGGTAATCTACATACAGTCAGCTTTCATCCTCTGGTATAAATAAAATTGCAATCTAGGAATCAGTGAACTTCAAAGATTCAGTCTCCCTTGTTTGCTCATTAAAAAATAAATGTTTTTTGTTTTGTAATTTTTTTTAAGACAGGATTTAGTATGTAACAGTCCTGGCTGTCCTGGAATTCACTCTGTAGACCAGGCTGGCCTCAAACTTACAGAGACACTTTTGTCTCTGCCTCTTGAGTGCTAGGACTAATGGTATGCACAACCACTGCTTGGCTTTTAGGCCTCGAACTCACAGAAATTCAGATAAATCTTTGCCTCTGGAGTGATGGGATTAAAGGCATGGGTCACCACTCCTGACCTTCATGGCTTGGCTGTGGGAATTTCTGTCCTCTGATATTCCAGACTAACTTTATTAAATATACAATATATCAACACAATAAATCTCTCTTAAAAATACTTGTGTGTTAAATTATAAACTACAGCAATATCTCTTTAAATTTTAGGGTTTTTAGGCATTTAAAGTAATGAAGTCTAAAGAAAAATCTATCAGTTTCCAATCTTCACAAAATATAAACACAAACATTTGATTAATGTAGAGTAAAAGTGTACATATATTTTTATCTATTAAAAGAATCTCTATATCATTTGGAAAAGAGAAATCACAAGATGATCTGAGCAAGTGCATTACAAACAAAGAGGATGTGTGCCTGGTACCTCAGGCCTATCGTCTCAGATCCTGGAGATGCTGAGGCAGGAAGATCACAACTTCAAGACCTGCTCACAGCAACCTAGATCATGGCCAGTCTGAGACCTTGACTTAAAATATGTATATAGAAAATAGGGCTGGGATCACAGTTCCTGGCATGCAGGAGGCCTCAGCATGCAAAAATAAGCAACAAAGGAAAGAAACAAAAGTTACAGTTAATGATATATTGACTACAACAATGTATAATGTTAAAGCTAGGTATGCTGGCACATTCCTGCCATCTCAACTTCAGGAGGATGAGGCAGGAGGACTGAGAATGTGAGACTTGGGTGGCACTAAGTATTCCATACTATCATGGTCTATAGACAGCCAGACTGTCTGCAAAAAAGAAAACAAACAAATAATCAAGCATCAAACACACACCGCTAAAGGACAAGAATTATAAACTAGTCGGGGTTCATTGATGCAAGTGGTTTATAGAATAGTTAAAGGTACAAGAACAGGAACCTCAGCGCTTACTCTGTGGCTCAGGCAGATGCTCAAGAAAGATGGACAGAGCAGAGTCCCTTCCTCTTGATCAGAATGGGTGGCTGCTGCTCACTGGCTGGCGGGAGATCATCGACGTGCAGCTGACTGACAAGCAAGAAACCTCTTGCTGAGGTTGCCAGAGTAAAGTACTGGAAAACGAGCTAGCACATAGGCACCTCTAGGGAGACACTGGGCTGCCGACCAGCCTGTCTGGGATGATGGCTCTGGCACCAGTTTAGCTTGCTGTGACGCTGCCTGGAGGGCTGCTGCTGAAATTTGGCGAGTAATTTAGTACCTAGCACATCCCCTCTTGGCTGACATAGCAGAAGAGAGGCAGGAAAACACAAGTGTGCAAACAATGGTGGAGGCCTTCGGGCTTCTCCTCCAATGTCTGTCTAGCCCCCTCTACTGGTAGTGCTTGGACTTGCACAGTAGGCTCCCGAGAGCTACATAGAGGGTCTAAGTTCGGGGTCATAGAGCATTGTGATGAACAGTAGTGAAACACTATATTTGGGAAACAAAACTAGCCAGCACACCCACTAGTTTTCAAAACCAAAGCTACCAAAGACAAATGCAAATCGTTAAAATGAAAAAGCTAGCATTTATGCAGCCCTAATCCACAGAACAGCCGTAACCACCAGTATTTGAAAAATTAATATTATCTAAATGAGTTCATAGGAGCTCCCTAGAATTTAAAGGTAAAGATCTACAGGATGGAGCTAAAAGTCTTTACTCAAATCAAAACCTTTTAAGTTGAGCTACAACTCAGTCTGATTACATCATTCTAGAAATCACAGGGAGAATGAAATCTAGACCAGTTTCAGGACTTGTTCTAGATCACAGAGTTAGTGGAAGAAGGAATGCTCTTGACCAGGGTATACTTCCCAATTGAATGCTGTGAGGTGCTAAGTGTGGCCACCGGAACAAGGACACAGTAGTGAACCCACCGGACTAGTCCCTGTGTGCACAGTGTTCACCGTTCTTATTTTGCATTTTATACTTTTTGAGGTGTTAGGATTTGAACACAAGGCCTCATACATGCTGAGCAAAGGGTCTCCCACTGAGTTATATTTTCAGCTGAAGCTTGCATATTAGTATGGAGGAGCCAAACAATAAACAGAAGGAAACTGCTATGTAGTAATTTAGCCCAGTGTAATGACAGAAAATGCTGGTGGCCTGTGAGGAGGAGGTAGTAAGTAGTGTCTATGGTGATTCTGTTCAGAGAGGCAGTCCACTTTTACAATCCAAACTTACTATGGTTTCCAGTTGCCCTTTTATTCAGTGTGCCTCTTTTTCTGGACAAGACTGTGTTTGTGTACTGTTGATAATCAAAGGTTGGCAAACACAGCGGTCTCTGTCCGCCCATCCTAATTTTCCAGCAGTGGCTCATTCTCGATGGAGCTTATCATAGGGTAAGGATCTGGGAAAGTTAGCAGATGGTGCTTGCAGGGAATTGGTTGCAATGGATGCAAGTCAAGTCTTTTTCAAAGTCAGAATGACCACATATTTTAGCAAGTTGCAACTGGTTTCAGGGTCTCTGGTTGTTAAGGTAGGGTCCACAGCCTCAGGGCAGTGTTGAAAATCATCCAACAGTGATTGGCTCACATAACAGGATATGTAAGCTCCTAGACATGCCTTACTTATATGAGTTCCCACTGTAAACGGCAGATAGACATTGCTAAAACCCTATTAATAACAGCTGTTGAAATTTAGCTTTTTAGAAATGGAGTTGTGTTGGCAGTGAACATGCCACTTAACAATTCACAGGCAAACAGAGCTGATTGGGAATCCATAACACGTAACATTCCTGACATGCCTGGGAAGCTTCCTATCCAGCTGGAAGTGTGGACAGAGACATACAATGCAGTTTTGGATGGTTAGTGAAAAAAGTTTTTCCTCATCATTCTGAAAATGTCATTCAGTTTTTAGTGGATTGAAACTGGAGCTTCTGAAGTACATGGAAATTGAAATTTATGTTCTCTCTGTTGCAAGGTGTCCATCCTGTTAAAGCTTCTGGTCAGTGGTTCTCAGTCTGTGGGTCATGACCGCCAAGGAAGGTCACATATCAGATATCCTGCAGATATTTTCATTATGATTCATAACAGTAGTAAAATTACAACTAATGAAGTAGCAATGAAATAATTTTATGGTTGGGGGTCACCACAAAGTGAGGAACTGTATTAAAGGGTCACAGCACTAGGAAGGTTGAGAACCACTGGCCTTCACAAATTGTTGTGTTAATCACTGTGGACTGTGGTACATCTGAATGTTATTTTAGAAACTATGATTTCATTGAAGGAGTTAGTTACAAGTATTTTCTCATCAAATAATACTTGGGTTATGAATATCATGCTAAATTTCTCTTTATAGTATGGAGACAATGCAAATATTTAAATGTGTTTATCACTTTACTGGTATATTTTAGGTAGATACTTTTGTCTTTTATTAAGCCACATGTGGAAGAAGATTAAACATTGAAAGAGAATCATGTGTTATTGCTGAGAATAGCAACTTTAAACTACTTAACTTTTTATGCATCTTTTAGCATCTCTGAACATCAAAATTTGTTTAACTGCATTACAGTGCTTGCAATGATACATAAACAAAAAATAATTTTTTCTTCTGTAATTCAAATATATTTATGGGCCAAAAAGATGAACTAGTAGGAAGAGGTGCTTGCTGCCCAGCTTGGCAGCCTGAGTTTGAACCTCAGAACTCACATGGTGGAGGGAGAGAGCCTATTGCTCCACACTGTGCTCTGGCCTCATCAGGAGCACCATGACATATGTGCACCGACTGCCACCATACACACCACACACACACCACACCACTCACCTCCCCACAACACCCCAATCACACACACACTACACACACCACCACTCACCCCCCACAACACCCCAACCACAGACACATACCACACACACCACCACTCACCCCCCACAACACTCCAACCACAAACACACATCACAACACACACACTACATACACCACACCCACATGCCATGCCACGGTTACCTACCCACACCACACACATAAATAATTGTGAAAATATTTTAAATATTTATTTAAATTGTTAAAATCCAGAATAAGTTACCAAAGAATCTCCCACTATAATTGTCTGCTATATTTATCTGTTTCAGTCAGTTTTCCCAACAAATCAGGAGTCAGGTAGATGTGCCTGGAGGCCTCCCAAACCATCTGATCACCATCCTCACAGCGCTCCTGAAGCCTTTTCCTCACTGTGCGATGAGAGGCAAGCACTTGGTGCTGGATTTATGTTGGTCACATAAAGGAAAAAGAAATATTTTGCAAAGTGCCATGCATGCAAAGGGACAAAAGTTTGAAGCAAGTTCCTTATCTCTTTTTAGTCCTCAGATACCTTATGCTGAATAGCCAGATCATTTTATTATTGTAAATGCCAGGGCTGTAATCTTTTATTGCTTGCAGTAGAGGCCTACAGCATTAAGTTAGTGTAAAATTACATATAGTTTAATATATCTGTACACCACCTTAAACAAGCTTCTGTAGGCAGGAAGGTTATCCGTCTTATAAATCTATTATTCCATTGTACATCTTGATAGGCTAGCATCGCTCCTAGCCATGTTTAAGCATTAAATAGTGCATTATTATTTCACATAAATCACCCAGAGATGTGTGAATTCATAAATTTTGCATTTGCACAGACAGTATTTTAAACGTTTTACTGCTTCGTGGGAACACGGAGCACAGGGCTGTACACAAATCAGGACCTGTGAAATCTCAATGAAATTTAATATCACAATTACCTTTTCTCAAAGCCAATGCCTGCATGCTTTACAAGTCTTTTAATGGAGTCCAAAAGTAAAAGTAAGATTTGAAGATTTGAAGAGCAGTTTTCTTTTTTTTTTTTGTAGGAGTTTAGTATAATAAGCTAATAACCACCCTAGGCTTTATTCTTTATGGTAAAATCACATAAGAAGGGCAAACAAGGCCATATCCAAGTGTGACATGATGGGAAAACATATCACAGAAATATTGGCAATTTTCCATAGTTTATTAAAAGTAGTTCAGAAAATGGAATAAGATCCAGAACTTATGCTACTACAATCAGTATTTAGCATTATAACTGAATCGACAATAAGTAAAAAACTCACAACTCAGGCTGTAAGTTACACATGAACAGTCATTTTCTTGGATCTTCTGACTGATTTTATCTCAGGTGGGAAAGTGATATATGTTTTTTCTTATATCTAAGCATTTTCTAGAAGTGATGAAGTTAGTGTTTTTAAAAGGTTTTCTTAACTTCCCCCGGAAAATGTTTGTTTGATGGTTTTTGCTTAGAATGAGATGCCTGTATAATTTAACGAACACACACTGAACACTTGGAGAGATTTCTGCCTCGTATATGTGTGGTGAAAATCACATTCCTATTGAAATAATGTCTAGTGCATAAATTTACTGGCACAACTGCTGTAGGAATTTGAAATCAGCATATTTATCATCTAAAAAGTGATGATATAGAGAGATAATTTACTGTGAACATAGAGTTTGCTTCTAATCATAGCCAAATCCTGAAAGCTTAAAGAATAGAAAAAAGAAAATAATATTCTCATAGATTTTTTAAAACTGTTCTCAAGTAATTCTGTTGCTTATGGCAGATAATGCCTGGGATAATGAATTAAGAAAATTCAGGCAAAATAATATCACACCATAGTGTTTTCCTTCTGTGAGGAAAGATGCTTATGAAGAGAACTCTCTTATTAGGAAGTAGGCTTCTATCATCCTTCATAAACTTTAGGATCTTCTCTGCTATTTTTCACCCTGTCCTTTCTTTCTTCATGGACTAAAATGTTCAGTCCTAAGTTAACAGTAGGGAGATTTTATTGTTGTTGTTTAGATATTAATCTCACCACCGTGGTAAGTGGAAGAGACTCAGTGAGCCTTTAGAAACTATAGCTACTGGAATAATGGCAACTGTACCCAGGGAGGCTTCTCAGTGCTAAAGCGAGTCTAGTTACCATCCATAAAACCCCTAATGGAGGCCTCCTTCTCTTGCTCTGATGAATGTTGAAAATGGACTAGCTGAAATAAAAAATCACTTCCCTGATTATGATGTTTGACTATTTAGCATTCATTGGTTTGGGGTTCATTTGGTTTCTGATGAGGTGGTTATTCCTACATTTTTCATGTGTGTGTGTGTGTGTATGTGTGCATGTGTGTATGCATGCGTATGTGTGTGTATAAAAATTTCATTCTATTGTCTAGATTTCAACTTGAAAGGATATAAGGGAAAAATGATTCATTACAAAAATTACATTTCTGAGCTAAGCCAGAAGGCACTATCTTTACTTTAGCTTGTATAAGCAAGACTTGGTGTTATGTATGAATTTTATGTGTATAAAATGTTTACTTAGCAATATGTGTATTTATGCCACACAAGTGGCCCATAGTACCATTATGTAAATCCCTCTATTTTTCAAAGACTATATGAAAAAAATTGATGGCCGAGGAAGGAGTATGTATAAACAAACATGCTTAAAATTCTCGCTGCATGTCAACACTATCTAAAGAAGATGATTTAATTTTTTTTTAACAACACAAACTTTGTTCTTAGAAGGGAAATTAAAAGATGGAGATAGACAGGATGTTGAATTTGGGATAAGAATACATTTTCTTCCTCTTTTAAGAAAATCTTGCTGCAAATCCAAATGTTTTTATTTGAAATGAGATACATTTTGTTTTAAAACCATATTCATGGATTTAATTTCTTTTGGGTGAACCACAGTTATTCTTTTGTTTTGCTGACAGATTTTACTATGTGCAGCCCAGGCTGGCCTCTGCCTCAGTATCCCCAGGGCTAGGATTACCAGTGTTCAGTACCATCATGTCTGGCCACAAAGACAGACTCTTCACCAATGTGAGCATAGGATAGTGAAAGCTACCTCTGCTGTTTCTGTTCTATGCTCTTTCTTGTCCACATGTTAATTCATTTACTTTGGACAAATGTTCAGGTTGAAGGATATGTCAAGATGGTAGGTCAAAAATAATCCAAAAAAATGGCTGATCTCAATTTGCATACATTTAACTTCTGTTTTCTTTGACATCCTCATTAAAGATGCATTATAAGCTATTACAGTGAAAAGCATCATGTCTGATACCATTTATCACCACATATATGTATGTATATATGTTAGATTATTTTTATTAAAAATTCAACACAGAATGATAGTACTGTGAGTTTATCTTTTGTTAAAAACAAAATGCTTTATTTTATAAGTTAACTTGATAGCCAAAGAAATACTTGCAATATTGTTTCCTGTTTTATGTTGTGGTGAATTGTTATAGGCTGCTTGCATCTGCTGAGAGGGAAACAGTGCAATAGGGAGACCCAAACATTATCACTCTAGATCCTTGTGTTTCACATCATACAGTTTTGATTGGTACATGTGAACTGGGCCAACCACATGGCCTAGTGTCTTAGTGACTGTTCTCACAGATTAGACCAAGTCAACTAAAGGAAGAGTTGGTTTGGGCTTACAGTTTCAGGGCACAGTCTATGCTGGTGAAGGGGGTGGGCAATGAGAGTTACTCCAGTTATTGCAACAGGAGCATTAGAAAGCTGGCAATACTGAGTGCACAGTTAGGAACAGGAAGATAAATACTTGGGTTCAGCCTGATTTTGGTTTTGTTTTTTCTCTTTATATTCAGTTCTGGGTCCCAGCCCAAGTTGTTCAGAAAACAGTCTTTATCAAGGATCACAATGCTTGGCTTGACTAGGAGAGTGTAAACTCAGTAAGGGGGTAACATCTGTAAGGCTGAGCTAAAACACCGACTTCCATTTATAAATTTATAGATTGTCAGTAAGAAACTCATTTTTTAAATTTTCTTTATTTTTCTTCCTATTTGTTTTTTAGTAACAATTTTTTAGGTATCAGATGGTATGTAGGCATTTCTCCAGGTTCTCTGACATCCACGTTTACAGATGAAAACCACTCCTCTCCATTCATCTTTTTCAGACATCCAGTGTTCCATATTTTCTGCTTGTGAGACTTTATATTTCATTATATTTAGCTTGCTCAAGTTTCTGTTTTATTTTTCCATATAAAATTTTATTTCTTCTCTTGGTCCTAGAATAGTTCTTTATATTTCTTTGATTATTGCTTCTCCTCTATTTCTTTATTTTGGTCCTCAGGAATTTTTACTAAATCTATACTGGATACTATTTTTCTATTTTCTAAATCTATTTACAGTTAAAAATATTATATACTTTATCTTTCTCACCTATCTTGTATTTTATGAGCTACCTAATATTACATAATTTGTTATTGAGCTAGCATATTGAGTTTTATAGGCAAAACCTAATCAGTTGAGCTGAAATCTGCAGGCAAAAAAGCACATATCAATGCAGAGTTGAAATGTTTCAAGAAATGTATTCAACCACATGATTCTTCCTGGATGGAAAAGCATGGCAGTAAGATCTCTATATTTATTTATAACAATTTCCCTCTACTATCTTTTCTTGGCAACATCTTTTGTATACCACAACAGATTTTATTTATGTTGCAACAAATTCATTTTAGTTGTAACACTTTATGTAAGTCAAAATCTTGCATTTTTGCTCTTTCTATTTATTCATTTTCAAGTCAATGTAAGGTGTTGTTCATTCGTATCATTATTTTTGTTACAAATGCTTTCTGCTTTAATGTTGTATAACTCTGAATTAATATTAATGAACCAAAGCACTGAGGAATGAATGCAAAGCTTCACGCGTGCTAGTGCCCTGCTGGTGAGCTATCTCTTCAATCTATTTAAGATTATTTATTTTATTATCTTAAATTATATGAGTATTTGTGTGGACATGATTCCAGTGCTCACAGACATTAGATTAAGGAATTCCCTGGAGCTGGAGTTACAGGTGGTCATAAGTCATGTGACCTGGTTGCTGGGGACTGAGCACAGTTTCTTTGGGAAAGCATTGCATGCTTCTAACACCTGGGCTGTTTCTTTAGCTCTACCTCTCCCAGTCTATTTTTGTATCTTTTATTGTGGAACACAAGCTCACTGACTTATCTGGTTGAGACTTGAATTTGTAATCCTCCTGTCTCAGTTTTCTGAGAATCCTAGATGAGGCCTGAGCCATTAAGCATAGTTTTCATTTTATGAACACACAATTTGAATGCTAGAGGCCTGATTTTATTTTTCTCTATATACTCCCCAACCAATAGCATACAGTAAACCAAGACTGTAATTAAATTACCCATATCCCATTAGAACTATTAGATAAAAAATCATCACAGTGTCCAAAATATGATGGACAAAGTTCTAGAGAATTTCTCTGTCTGATAACAAATAGGTCAAGGAGAAGCAAAAAAGGCTTAAAGATTCTACATAAAAGAGTAGACGCACAGAGGCATTTGCATCAAGCAGAAACATCATTTTTAGAAGAAAATGTTTAAGAGTAAGTATGCAATTTTTAACACAGAGATGTGATTTGATATTTCATTGCACTGTCTACAGGGAGAGGTCTTGAAAGGGACAGAAATGGTACCTAGGAGAAGCATTAGTCCAGGAGGAAATCAGGTATATAGGAATAATAGCACCCCCAGGAGATGCGACATAGAAAGAAGATGTGACAGTAAAAGGGAAGAATTAGAGATTCAGTAGAAAAGAAAGTGGGAAAGATACCCAGAACACCTCTTCTTTCCTATAAATTTTCATTAATATATATTTAAAGCTAACAGGAGAGTGCACCCTTAAATTAGTAACTCTAGGTATGAGTTAAGTAGGGAAGGAGCAATAAGAAATAATAATAAAAAAGAGCATGTGAATTAATATTACAGCTGCTGAAGTCTCCCCAGAAATAATCACAAGAAAGAATTCTTCAAGCTAAAATAAGTATCCTCTACAAAGTACTTAGATTTCTAGAATGTACAACTGATCAAAATGTTTGGAAAAAATAAGTTAAATGCCTCTGTGTGTGTGTGTGTGTGTGTGTGTGAGAGAGAGAGAGAGAGAGAGAGAGAGAGAGAGAGAGAGAGAGAGAGAGAAGAGAGAGATCAAATGGTACATAGATTCAAATGTTTGTGGTTTAAAAGGTAATAAAAAAAAGTATACAGAAAAAAAGGGCTGTTTTCATCACCAGGGGAAACGCAGATGAGCTATGAGACCCTGTGAGATGAAGATCTTTTCTGGGGCAGCAGCCACGACAGATGTAGTGGGAATGGAGATTGCAAATGCACACAACACTCCACTCTTCTGCAGAGAAAGGGCAGGATCAAAACTCTTCTCTGTCCAGAATCTTAGACATATTTCTGTACCTATAGCAATTCTATGACAAATAGGGAATGACTCTGTATAGTCATAGACAAATTTAGTTTCTTTATCAAAAAGAATCCACATCTTTAAGACACTGTCATCCAGACAACTGTCTTTACTTTCCAGTGAAGGCTATGAGTGGCAAATAGCCACTTACACCAAAGACTGCCCCATACCTAAACAATGGCAGACTACCACTAGAAGAATCTAATACCCATGATATAAAGAGTAGAAACACAGTAGTGTCAAAATTCTCAATACAACCATGCTCTTGGCTAGCTTGATTCAATTTCCCACAATAGTAGAATGATGATCATTCACAACATGTTATTCTTCACCGAAAGGTTTAAAAGTAGACAGAAAACCAGGGCGAAAAAATCAGTGTCAACAATTAAAGTAATGAGCAGAATTAGACTCAGAGAAGAGACAGATGTTGGCAAGAACAGATAAAAAGAATGTGAAGAGTAAAATTTCAACAGAGAGAAACAACAAAGAGAAAAAGGGGGATGATAGACTCTCGCAGATGTGAATATCATACTTATGGCATGCTACCACAGGCAAGGCATACCCTCATCAGCAGCAGATAACTTGATATAGACGAGAAAAGTATCTTGACAAGATAGCGTCAAGAAGTATTTCTCAAGACAGTCTAGACTAACACAGAGAGAGGAAAAGTAGAACATATGAGTTAGGGAATATTAAGAGTTCTAACACACAGCACATGTGAGTCATATCTTGATATTTGATATTATTGCATAACTCAAGTACATACATACATACATATGTATATTCAGTATGTTATTTAAAAATTTAACAGCATTAGTTGCTACTTTGACACACCTGGGAAGGGGAATCCTTAATTAAGGAATTGCCTTCATCAGATTAACTTGCAGGCAAGACTATGGGGCATTTTCTTGATGACATATATAGGAGGCTTCAGCCCACTGTGTGTGGTGCTAACCCCAGGCAGGTGGTCCTGAGGTATATAAGAAAGGTAGCTGAGTGAGCTAGGGAAGCAAATCAGTGAGTAGCCTTTTATGGGGTTTCTGGATCAAGCTCCTGTCCTAAGTCCCTGCCTTGACTTTTCTCAAGGATGGTAGACTATAAACTACAAGCTGAAATAGATCCCTTTCTCCCCATCTTGCTCTTGGTTAGTTTTTTCTAATCTCAGCAACAAAAAACAAAGTACAACAATTACATACACATATATTTAAACATATATATATATATATATATAGTTTTGTTGTCTTTTTCAAGATGAACCTTGGAGGTATAGATTGCAACTAAACAAATGCAAAGACATCATTTTTTTCCACTAAAAATGTGCCAGTCACTAGCATTGGACAGATGGAGGCAGAAGGATCACACGTTTGAGGGCTGCTTAGTTAAACTCTACCTAAAAGGAAAAAAAAAAGAGGAAAAATATTCACAAATTACAAAACAACCACTGAAATATGCCATTATGCACCTACTAGAGAACCTGAAACTCAATAAAGAATTCTTAACAATGCTCAGTACTGGTATGGATAGGGACCAATCATAAATCTCACATGAGCTGATGATGCAAAATTATGCAGATGCTTTATAAAGATGGCTGTATAAATAAACTAAAATATGATTGTCATACCAATTCCACTCCTATTCTGTAATTCATGTATAGGAGAAGAAATATTACTAATACACACACACACACACACACACACACACACACACACACACACACACACGTTGGTATAGAATCAATCCAGAGTCTTCTGTTCTCTTCTCTTTCCCTACCAGTGTGTGAATCAAATAGCAAAAGCTGTTGCATGGGTGGTGTTTGACTCACTCTTCCCTTTGACAATTAAGTAATGTTAAAGAAATTGCAACCAAGGGTGGTCTTTATTTTTTTCTTTTGCTGTTTATATGCATTTATATCTATATGTGTGTTTATAAAATTTGCTTAAATATGGAATTTCATCTTGATGAAAAAATATGAAAACTAAATTACACTAATTAAAATATCATGTTACTGACATTTTCTTTTCCATTAGTTAAAAGTATGGGAAATTAACCACTTATGCTCTTTCTGAAATATTGAGTTTCTGTAAGTATATCTGAAATTTATTAAAAACAAATCATGATGAAATCCTAATGTGGCCATTCTTTGGAAAAAGAAATTTACATGCAAAAGATCCCATTTTGAGATTATTCTTTTTACTCAGTATTGCATAGATTTTTCAAAAAGTATTGTCTTTTTCTGAGCACTCACACAGTCAGCACATTATGACACTAACAGGGGTATGGGGGATTTCTAACCATACAAATGAAGAAATTCTCCAGCAGAGCCTGCTCCAGTGTGTTCTTATACTATGAAGCATTTACATTAGATTTCATAGATTAAGAGCATGGTCTTCCAAGATGGCCAAACACCAAGTCTGTGACACCTGCTTCTGATGGACCTATAAACTGGAATTCCCATTGTTCCCCTTTGAGAGTAATTCATATTCTTACAGCCTCAGGCCCATTGATTTGCTAGTTTAGTTTACAGAACCATGATAACTACTAGTTTATTATAAATGATGGAGAAAGAGTTTATACAAAAGGCCAGATAGAGCATGAAGACACAGAGATGAAATGCAGAGACACTTGGTTTCCATGCCCTTATTAGAAGCTCCATCCTGAAGGAACTTTCTGTGTGATCAGTGATCTGGAATCTCTGACATACAATCTATTCGGGCTGTTAATGGAAGCTTTAATATATATGCATAGTTGACTAAGTCACTGGCTATTGGTGACTGTCTTCTCCTCAGTGGTTATAACATGGGACTTGAAGTTCAAATCCTTGCATATTTTACTTCAAATATCATCCATATGTAGTTACGCTAGGTGGCTGAGGGTGAGGATGGTGGAAATCAGAGGTCAGAATGGGTCTTTGTGGGTTGCTAAGGTGTGAAGGCTTAGCACACTAGAGCATAATGGATGTGTCAAGCATTAGTTCTAAACCTGTGGGTCACGACCTCAGAGATCTAACAACTCTTTTACAAGAGTCATCTATGAGCATTAGAGATATCAGACATTTACATTATGATTTATAACAGTAGTAAAATTATAGTTATGTATAGTTGGAAGTTTCTTGGTCCTGTTATTATAGTAAGTGCTGGGCCAGTAGTTTTGGCTTATTACTAACTAGCTCTTACACTTAAATTAACCCATAATTCTATTAACATTTAGCCATGTGGCTTGGTACCTTTGCTTTAGTGCATCATTCTCATCTTCTTTCCTCTACATGTGGCTGGCTTTTCCTGCACTGCCTTTCTTCTTCCCAGAATTCTCTTGGTCTGGTCATCCTGCCTCTACTTTCTGCATAGCTTCTGGCCAATCAGTGTTTTATTAAGCCAATAAAAGTGACAAATATTTACAGTGTACAAGAGCATTCTGCCACAGTTATGATGTGGCAACAAAAATAATTTTATGGTTGGGAGTCAGCATAATATGAGGCACTAACTGTATTAAAGGATGAGAGCATTAGAAAAATTGAGAACCACTGCTGTAGAGAGTGTTTTAGCCAGACTTTTAAGTTGCAAAATACACAAGAAAGCCATTTAAGGGCAGGACTTGTTTATTTTACTTCACTCCTCCAGTTCTCCTGGTGAGGAAGGCATGGCAAGGTACCGTGGTTCATACTGTGGCAGACTGGAAGTACAGAACACAGTAACAGGAAGGGGACCATGAAGATACACCTCAAGACATGTTCCTAGTGACCTGTTGTTTTGAACCAGAACTTAACTTTCATATTTTCACCCTTTCCCAATACTCTAAACTTTTAGTCAACAGAGAAGTGATCTTAGGTCAGAAGATCTACTTGTTTGGGAATCAACAGCTTAAACTCACCCAGAGGTATGGGTGGAATTTCTCATAGGCATTTCTTAATCCAATTGAACTGACAATCAAAATTAACTCTCATAGTAAAGCTGAAATACAGAAAGAATTATTGGGTTCCTCTTCCTTTATTCTTTATTAATAGTCTCTCACAGAATTCCTAATTTCATCAGCTAATTAACTAACCAAATGGAGTGTGAAACAAATGTAGACTGAGTTCCTTGACTCCACAGAAAAGAATGACAGACCATGTGTTCAAAACCTCATTACGTGCCATTATCTCATGTAAGTCTTACTAAATATTGGTATGTGAGAAACACTGAGAATGTATATGCAAAAGAAATGACACTGAAAAGCAAATTACATGTACAATCATTTTCTACCTAAAAATAGATTCTAAAATAAAAAAAATCTAAAAATATAATGTATAAATAAACCTTTGAAAGGGGAGCTAGTAATAGTTGCATTTTAATCAGTCATTTGCAAAGTTTAAACAAGAATTACCTTTGATGATTTCCATAGAGTAATTTTTATATTATTCCAGGAATCAACAGTGAATATTTTCTTTAGAAACATAAATCTAGCAACATACTTTTCCATAGTCTTTTCATCCTTGAATTAGATAAGCAAATATGGGAAAATGTTCTGTATTGACAATTCCAAGTAGATCCAATGGTAGTTCATATCTTTTTGAAATGCTAATTAACAATTAGAGCTAGGCACCACCATCTAGTAGGCATTCATACCTGTTTAATTCACAAACCAGACAGTGTAATATTCTGATGTGGTTTTCCCTTCAACTATGACATGTTGAGCCAAACAAAAGTGGACCTACAGAAAGGCATACTACTTGTTTTTCTGATGTAAACTTCTGGAAAGAAGAACATCTATCCAGAGAAGTCTTTTATTTTCATGTATGTTTAGTTCCCAGCCTCCTAGGATTACTGACCCCACTTCCTATCAGTACACCAGAATCCTGAATTCAAATCAACCTGTTAAGTGAATGCAAACAGAGAAATAAAGCAAAGCAAAATGTAGTCTTCTCCCTAACCCCTGAGAAGTAAACAGAAAACAACTTGTCAAAGGAAAAAAAGAAAATCATATTCTAGGTGATTAGGAGTTGGGATATATTCTAGGCCTTTTTAGTGAGAGAATTAAAGAAATTTTCTAAATTTAAAAGCAAAAGTGGATTGAGAGTCACATTTTATCTGTTTACTAAGAGTAACAAGGTTCTTGGTCCCTGTAAAGTCTATGCTTCTGTCAACTAAGGACTTAAGGGTAGTTCCATAAGCATTTTTTTCTAGTGGAGATACTTTGCTATTTATTTAATTGGTGATATTCAGACAGCAAAGTTTGAAATGAAATGAAGACCAAATCTGTCTTCTCTGAATGCTGCCTGAAAATAGATAATGAATTAAAAACAAGTTGGGAAGAGGACATGTCATATTCCATCTAAGAGAAATTTGGGGGAAATATGATAAAAATCATTGTACACATGGAATTATCAAAGAATAAACAATGTGTTATATTAAAAATAACTATTTAAAAACTACTAGAGAGTGGAAGATTCACACGTAAAGCATGTCCCACCTCCCTTGGATATAGTTGGTGCTCTGGTTGACTCCATGAGTCATATGAGCACACTGTGAAATTGGAATATAAGTTTTTGTTATGAAAACTGAGATGTCAAAACAGTTGCTAGCAGATATAAAATCTGAGAAAACTCAAACTTCTTCCTACAGACTTCTACTTCAACTCTGACACTCTCAACCTTAGTTTCTCTGTACAATGACAAAACTATTTAGTTGAATGTTTGGTCAAGGCCATGTTTTTAAATCTCATTTTTAAAACTTGGCCTTTATGGCTGGGCTTATAGCTGGTGCAGAGGACTTATCTACCATGTGAGGATTTTGGTGCCATCCCAAATGGTCCCTTGTGATCAAGTTCTCATCTACCTTACCACCTGTAGCAATACATTTCTGGCCTATCTGACCTGTAGTCCCACAGAAATACACAGACACTTATATTAATTTTATTCTGATTGGCCTATGGCTCAGTCATATAACTTGCTAACTCTTAATTCTTAAACTAGATCATGATTCTTATCTTGTTCAACCATGTGGCTTGGTACCTTTTCTCAGCAGCATTTCAACTTCTTTTCTCTATGTCTTACAAGCATCTCTCTGGTATCTGTGTTCTACTCTTCCTGTTCTCAAAGTTTTCTTAGTCTGCTAGCCCCACCCACACTTCCTGTTTGCCTTTGGCTAATCAGTGTTTTTATTAAACAAGTAGGTGGGGAAGTTATTTACAATGTAACAGAACACAGTCCCACTATAACCATCCTTTAATTGCAAAGCATCTACAATCTCCTCCATTCAGCAAGCTCTCTTATAAGATAATCAACAATTCTTTCTTGAATACCTTTGTCTGTCTCACTCTTTCCTCTCTGTCTGCAATGTCAAGTCTCTGAGGAGATATCCTGGGATCCATGGATTACATCTGATGCTATTTTTTTGCCCATTCTCACCTTTTAGCCTCAGTCAGCCTTACCTCTATTTGTAGAACACATTGTGATTGTGATGGGCACTCAGTCATGTGGTGATATATTTTATATTTAATAAAACTACTCTGGAATATCAGAGAAAAGATCCACCTACAGTCAAACCAGGAGTGCCAGAAAGTGATAACTCAAAGCTTTAATCCTAGCATGGGAAAGACCCAGTGGTGACTGATGCCTTTAAGCTGTAACTCCGGAGACACATCTTTCTGTGTTTCTGTGAGTTCAGGCCTAACTATCAAACAGTAGTAGCTTACACCTTTAATCTTAACTCTAGAATTATGAGGCAGAGTTAAACCCAGAAGTGAAACAATTGGGCGAAGAAGATATTTAAGAATGCATAGGCATATGGTATAAATTTTGTTAGAAAAGATAAGCCAGACTGAGGACTCTGGAAGATAGCTTTAACCCCGAGAAGTTGTCTGGGTGAGAATTGACTGTGGTCTGCTTTCTCTCTCTGATATTCCAGCTTTTCCTCTAATATCTGGCTTTGAGTTTTCATTTAACAACTAGAATTTGTGATTCACAGTTCTGTACATGTTTACTGTATTATGTGACTCCTTCACAGGACTTGGTTATCCCAGGAATGCGTGCCTTTTTGACTATATTCTTACTGTCCGATGCAGTGACTTGGAATCATAGCTTCTTGTTAAGTGAATAAAAGAACATACATCTTGGAAATGGTATAAATGATGTCTTCATTTATATCAGACAGTAACTTTTCTTGGGTCCTAGGTTGTTTATGTTAATTTAATCCCACTGAGAATTCTAATACCTGTCTTTTATTCTTAGTCCCAAAATGTACTTTTCTAAGTTACAGTTTTACATTTTCTACATGAATCTGAGCTCATTCTGAATAGCCAGCTTTCCATGATGGAAGGTTTGAATCCTTTATTACATAACTATGAGACACTTAAAAGACATTTAAAAACAATTCTATATTCTATAATAAACATTAATGAAAATTCTCATACATCAGGATTTTCATAAGTAATATTAATTTTTAAATTATCACATTCATTGCTGAATTGTTGTAACATCAATTTTTAAAAAAATATGTTTAAAAAAGGCATGTGTCTCCCAATGACTTTAAGGTATTTTATTGCTGATTTATGTTGTGGTGTTTAGTAGTTGGTAGATACACTTAACAAGTTATGTCCAAAGAATTTGAAGAACTCATTTTTTTTTAAAAAAACTTTATTTTGAGGGAGCAATAAACATTATTTTAAATACTGGAGTTTCTCTATGAGCCTTTTGGTTGAAAAAGAAATGTCTTGAGTGGCTATGTATGAGTTAGTTAAGGCCTTTCTTGTCTCGGTTTTCAACCTACATGAAATTCATGATTCATAGTGGAAAGGGAATTATTTGGGGAGGAGGAAAAGAAAATGGGCTGAAAAGGGTTGTGGGTAAGGAGGCACTGGATAGAGGTGAATAAGAACCAGGTGTTACAGCATGTACATAGAAAAACACCATAACAAAGCTCATCATGTGAGTTCAGTGCGCTAAATCTAAATATTAATGACAAGTCAAAACACCGCCATACAGAAAGAACAGAAAAACACTTTAAACTAATACTAAAAAATATGCATGTTTCAGTTTTCATCTGTATCAAATATTCAGTCCTTTGAATTAGTCCGGTTAAAGTATCTGTGCAACTCACCATGACTTGACCAATGCTTCAGTTTACTCAACATTACAGAGGCAATGAAAGACTTGTCAAACAGCAAAGCGCAAAGGAACCTTGGATTTTTAGCTTGCTACTCTTAGGAGGCAGCCCTGGGAGTCAGCATTCCATGATAAAACAATTTGATGATGCTGTGGTTTGAATGTGAAATGTCACCCTCTTCACAGTAGAATCACATATTTGGACACATCATCTCTAGATGATAGCACTGTTGAGGAAGGCTGTGGAACCTTTAGGAGGTAAAGTCTCCCTGGAAGCAGTGAGTTCATGGGGAAGGCCTTGAGATTTGATGACCCTGCTCCTCTAGCTGTTCACTCTGCTTCTGGGCTATGGATGTGGTGTGACCTGATGGCTTCCTAATCCTGTGCCCATGCCTTCCCCTCTTGTGTCAGGCTTCCCTGCCATGATACAGTGGTCCTCAAGTGGCAGGAGAGAATAAATGCTTCTTACTATAAGCCATGTTTTGGTCATGGCAATCAGAACACTAACTAATAGAGGTGTTGAAGTAAGTTCAGCAAAAATAGAGACAGCAACAATCATTTCTTTCTTTTTGAAGAATTTTTTCATGTTTATTCAGCAGGTGGTTCTGAATTAGAATGTAAGATGTGGCACTTTATGTGGCATCTTCAAAGTGACTAGCCTTGGCCATTTTAAAGAGGCATTGCAATTAGAGTATTATAGAAAATCCTTCATAATCATTATATACTTTTTTTTCTACAATATAAACAATCAAGAAGACAAAGAATTTCTATTCAAAGACAGAAAGATGAGATCCAGGAACAAGAATTGGCTTCCTGAATACTGTTGTCTGTGTCTCTTCTAGGATAAGCATTACTATTTCTTTGTAGATTGAATCTATGAAACTTATTATTTTACAAATATTTTTGACATTATAAATTCATAAAGCAATAAATAAAACACAGAAAAATAACATTATAAAAAATAAAACCCACATAGCTCAGCAAATCAGAAATCTCATAAATTGGGGACCTAGTGAAGCTTTGTCTCATGCTATGTTTTCTGTAGTGCCCAAAATGGAAACGGCTGCTGTATACCAGGCTACCCTTTTTCTTGAGCTGGGCATCCATCTTTCTTGGATGCACAAAATGCCACCCTTTTTATCTATTTAAAAACATTTATCCTGAATTCCAACATTTCTCTCTCCACCTTCCTAGGAGTCAATGTCAACTGGCCAAGGAAATTATCACAGCAAGTAGGTGACAAGTAGAATCAAATACCCCTGAGCTCCAAAGAGTTGCTGGAGGAAATAACATTAGAAAACTTCACATCTGACAGCACAAAATGATGGCATAGAAATGGAATGTGGAGAAGGCCCAAAGACATATGACTCAATACTTCCTAAGGCAGGAAAGAAGTCAGGTCCTCCTGGGGATCTCCACACTGCTATGTCTACCACTCTCACCATTGCCTCAACTTGGCCAACACTTAAGCTCTTACTGCATACTGGGTGTTCTTATTTGTGGCTTTTTCGTCAGGGTAATGCATGTGGGAGTAGAATTGCATGTCTAGAGCTTAGAAAGACTCAGCTGAAACACTGGGAGTGATGAACTGGAAGTATAAAGTAAACTAAAAACACAACCCTCTACAACTTTAAGTATTTCTCTTGCAAATTTCTGTCCAGACCTTCCCACCCCACCCCAGTTTCCCTCCAGGTATAGCTTGGCTTTCAATTCCAGTATTAGATTAGGTAATTAATCCAAATGAATTTGCATCCAAATGGAGTTTTCAGGATTGTATCCAACTGGGCTTTTAGGTTTTATGACCCATGACTGGTTACATTCAGTGCTTATATCTTGTAAAATATTGTTGAAAATTATGCATTTCATTTTTGGATTATATATGGTGTAAAACAAGTCTAGAGGGCACATGAAGTAATTAAATTGAATACTTTTTAATATAAAAGAGGAATAATTTTTCTTTATTTCAATATTCAATATTGAAATTCTAGATGATTCTAACATAATAAAAAGTTTAATTTCTTAACATTTAATTGTTTTTGATAAAATTTATTAATTTTGTAATATATGGTAGAAGAGTCATTTGTTCCAATGGGTTGTTTATTAAAATATGATGAGTGATTATAATAGAAAAAATAAGAATTTTCTATAGTTATTTCTTAATAATGAAAGAAGAAATAAGAGTTGAAATTGAAAGACTAAGTGGCAAGCAACATTCCCTTTACTGGAGATGTTTTAGTCATAATGTTGGAGTACTTCTACATAGAGACAGCACCAAAGTCATTAACTTCACTTCAAACATCACCATGGAAACCAGCCTGCTGATCTTTATGACCAATGATGTTACTATATAACACATGCTTGCCATGTTTTTCCATTGAAAATCTAAGACCACTGCCATGGGGATGCACTATGACCTAAATGCACCTAATTTCCCTTATTTATTTTTCCTTAAAAATAGAAACATTCCCAATCTGACTCATTTACTGTCCAGTCTAAATCTAGAATGTAACATAATTTTTCTCATGTTTTTAAATTAGCACATTGAGAACTTTGTACAATATATTTTGATTATATCCACTTTTCTCCTTTAGCTCTTCTCAGACCCACCCTGATCCCTTCCCCACCCAACCCATTTTAAATCCTTTAAAAAAAAAAACAAAACCTCAACTTTAATCTTTGCCACCCATACATTCATGAATTAGTGGCTACCACTGAAACATGGTTGACTTAGCTACATTCTAAAGAAAACTGACTTTCTGTCTCCTAGCAGCTGTCTGTTGCCCATAGCTCTTCAGCTAAGGATGGAACTTTTTGCCCATCCCCTTTTTCAATGCTGGCATTTTTTTTAGCTGGGGTTTGCATTTGCTGTCACAACCATTGTGGATTCATATGCACATTGCCTTGTTGTTGTACGTTAAAAACACTAATTACCTCTTGCTTTTAAAATATCTTATGTGAATTCTAAAATCTCATAATTTGAAATAACATATCTGATGTGAAATATCTTCAAAAAGAACTCAACACTCCATCTTTTCTTTGATAAACAGCTGGCTAGGAAGTGGTTAAGCTTTCTATATTTTCTTACACAGTTGCCAACCATATTATCATTTTATAGAAGAAAACATTTATTCTGAATATTTTGGGTTATGTTTGTTTTTTAATAAATCATTCAGATAATTACTCTGGTTCAGTGTATTTGGCCAATAAGCATACAACCAGCACATGAAAGTTTCTTTTTTTTTTCTTTTCTTTTTTTCTATTTCATTTATTTTAATTCATTGCATTGGAAAATAACTTTGGTGGCCTCCATTGCTTGGACTATAGTTTCCAAAGTAACTGAGTTTTCTGCCAGCAAAACACCTCCTGATAGGCTGGGGTTGAGCTTAGTCTAAGAAAACCTGATCTTTTTTCATTCTTTAGATTACAGCTCATTCATTTAAAGGGATACTTGTCAAAAAGAAAGCTTTAAGTAGTGAGCTAAAAAAGCACTGTTAAATAATTGAATTGACTGTGATAAAATTGCCTTAGTTTAAATAGACTAGTCTGTTTAATGAATTGTGCTTTTATGGGGTGAGATAAATCTATGTGCACTCAAGTGGTTATCTCAAGAACACTGAGTGTAGCTAGCATGGAGGAATGTCAGTAGGATCTGCTTGCAGTAACATGGTTGTGTTTTATTAAAATTTTGCTCAGGAAACATTGTTTTCTGCCATGTTATCAACAACAAAAGTAAAGTACATAACAAGCTGGCTTATATATAGCACATTTCTCATCATACCCTATTTTTCTTCTTTTTGAATAGAGATCAGAACTTGTTGATTAATTGGAAGCACAGCTCCTAATTTCCAGTTCTAGGAGGGCATTTGACTTAATAATCTTCAGCAGTGGATGAAATTATTTTGGCAAGGAGATGGTGGCAGGAAATTAGTTTTGTGTTTTAAAGTAGATTTGGCAGGTTGGTTTTCCTGTTTTGCGTTGAAAAGAGTTTTTATAACACAGGATTAAGCTACCAAGCAGGCAGTTTGTGTAACAGTGATCACTTCAAAGGGAAACCTTAGCTAGAATATTCTGTAGCCCTTGATTATACTCCTCCTGCTGTTAAGTGTTGAAATACATTTTATGTATTTAAAAATAGAGGAGCACCTTACAGGGGAAAATAATCCCACTGCGGTGCACAAAGACAAGTACAGACATAAAGATCTGTTCTCTTCAAAAAGAAATTTCAGAGTAATACTGTGGATCATGCAATGGGATGACAACCTTTTCCCCATTTGGTTGAAAGTTGGCAACCATTTCTTTGCTACATTGGTAAAGACTCAGAGTGGGTGTGAGGGAAGATAGAATCACATTGTGTGTATCATTGAACTGCTCCACAATTTAAGACCCATGGCATCCCCATTTTAGTGTCAGTTGCTGAGAATAACCTCTTAACTGAAGGCAAGGGAAAAAATTAGTGAATAAAAAGAAGAGCAGCAAAGAGCAATTTGGAACTGGAAGTGGAAGAAGTTTTGTGGAGCCTTTTACATTAAGGTAATGAGCTAAAGAACACAGAAGAACAGCGCTATTTTGTAGTAAAGAGTTGTTCTTGGCTTTTCCTCTTTCAGTGTTTTAAGAGAGTCAAGTACTGCCATAGTCCAGTGCTTCTCTACCTTACTAATGCTGCGACCGTTTAATATAGTTCCTTACATTGTAGTGGCCTGCCTCAACCATAAAATTATTTTTGTTGCTACTTTATAACTAATTTTGCTGCTGAGTAGGATTTGTGCTGCATTGTTACAATGCAGAGCATACTACAAGGCAGAATAGCAAGTGTGCACTGGTGTGTTTCTCTCTTCTTGAGTTAATAATCCCACTAGAAACATTCCACCCTGATACCCATATGCAATCAAATTACCCTCTCAAAGACACTCCTACAGACACCACTAATGTATGAATTTGCTATTAAGTATCAGTGTGAATTTTGAAGGAGAAATTAAAATCATGGCCATTATTTTATACTGGGTATGATGATGTTAATCTTACTTACTTTTTACCTGTTCAATTTTCATTAAACAATCTTCTATGACAATTCTGAAGCCAGTTAGCCTCACAAAGTGGAACTTTTATAGTCTACTTCATCATATGCTCTATTTGGATCCTTTGAATTTTGTATTCTTTTAACAATGTACAGCAAAGAGGAGACAATATCTTTGTAGATGCATGCTTTCATGGATCTATGACTACTAAATTAAAAAAAAATTACAAAGAACAAAAAGAACTCCATTAAGAGATAAGAACATTTGAAACTTTAAATATAAAATGACAATCTGTCTTTCAAAAATGCTGAAGTAATTATGGTTTTGTGAATAAACATCTGTGGTAAAGACAAGTTTTTATCTTAGATGATGATCATTGGGTAATTTTTATTTTCTGTGCTTTTGATTTGAATAGATATTTTCAAGGCTAGAAACTAGTTGCTGATAAAATTTTAAAAATTGTTGTTTTCCTATGCTGTTGTTTAAAGCTATGTGATACATGTCCCCTAGGATGTTATTGTACTATGATCATTCCTATGTAGTCACTGGATAATGTGAAGACTTTACACCCATGCAGGGAGTGAAAATAGTTAGACATACATTAAAAGAAAAAATGTAAATACTTTGATGCAAATTATTAAAATATAATTGATGCAAATTATTAAAATGAACAAGTGTCTTCTGCATGGTGTTTAGAACTTCAAAAAATAATAGAACTGAACACAGAAGTAAACACAGGAAGTGCTAAGGTAAATAAATGAGTACAATGTGTGCTTTCCTTGCAATGAAGGGCAGCCTCAGATGCTCCAAACCCTGTCAGATGATTGCTCCACATCTCAGCACTGGGGTATCCTCACCTCTCAGCTTTCTCACTAATCCCTGTTCTGACTCTTGACTCTTGGTAATATCTCACCTTTCTTTCTTTCTTCCTTTTTTTTTTCTTTGCATGACCTCTGCTGGACAGAACTTTCTCACAGAAAGGTCCCACTTTACTCTTTTAGGCTACTTCGGAAACATCCTCCAGTTGTCATTTCTGCGACCTCCCTGGTCATGTTCTTGTGTTTTAAAAGATATTTGGTAAAATAAATAAATTAAGTTATAAAATAATTATTTACATTCACAAAAATCAAATATATATTTACTTAAATTTTCTTTTACGAAAACTGACAAAAATATGAGGGACCGGAGAGAGTGTTCAATCTGTAATGTGCTTGCCATGCAAGCGTAAAGACTCTGTTCCCAAAACTTATGCAAAAAGCTAGACACAGTGACATGTATTTATAATCCCAGTGCTGGAGACATAGAGTCAAGAGGATCCCTGGGGCTTACTGGATAGCCAGTCTGGCCAAGTTAGGTCAACTCAGGTTCAGTGAGCGACTCTGTCCAAATAAACTTGGTAGAGGAACAACACCAGAGATTGACTTCTGACTTCCAAATGCACACACACAGCTACATATCCACAAACATGTGCATAAATGTTATAGCAGTTTGAGTAAGAATAACCCTCACAGGCTCATATATTTAAAAGCTTAGCCATCTGGGAGTGGATCTATTTAAAAGGATTAGAAGGATTATGCAGTTTGGCTTTGTTGAAGGAAGTGTGCCATTGGAGTTGGGCTTTGATGTTTTAAAAGCCATTCCAGGCTCCAGATGGCTCTATCTCTGTGTCTCCAACTCTCTGTTTCTCCCTCAACCTAAAAATTAATATGCAACTCTCAGCTACTGCTCCAGCACCATGTGTATTGCCATGTTTCTTACCATAATGATAATGAACTAAACCTCTAACACTTAAGCAAGCCCCAGTTAAATGCTTTCTTTCATATAAAAGTTGCCTTAGCCATGGTGTGTTTTTTACAGCAGTAGAACACTGGCTAAGACCGAAGTTTGTACCAGGCACTGGAGTATTGCTATAACAGGACTCACTGTGCAATTTATTGAAGAAATATGGGAGATTTGGTGACTTTGAACTAAAAAAGTTGTTGAATACTTTAAGCAGGGCTTAGTAGGGCCACCTAGTAGGGTACTCTATACTGTGAAGTCCCAGCTCAAGAAGTTTCAGAAGGGAAAATTATTAGTAAGTGTCTCAGAGACCTTCTCGTAATATTTTGGCAAAGACTATGATTTCTTCCTGCCTCATTCTAAAAATTTGCTTGAAGTTAAATTAAAGAGTTTCAAATTAAGGGTGTTAGTACAGGTGATTTCAAGACAGCCTAGTGTTGACTGTATCATATGGTTACTAGTGGCCACTCTGACGCAGATGTACAGTGAAAAGGAGCAAGTAGAGCAAGGAGAAAGAGAAAATGCACAGTTTGAGGAGAAAAGGAGCATCAGGAAATATACTGGTGCTAAGTCCAATGCTGAAGGAGATAAAAAGTTTAAAGGAAAACCTGATGCTAAATGATGACCTCAGGATAAGACTCTATCCAGCTCAGCTTCCAATTTATAAAAAGAAATTAAAGAAAAGCTTAAGCTGTAAAGAAAAACATCAACAGCAGAAAGCTTATGCAAATGTAATTGGACAAGGGTGCCAAAATCCAGCTGTATGTAACAAGAGAACTAAGCAGCTTTAGCTATGTGGTTCTGGTTTCAGAGTCAGTGATACAAAAAGAGCCTGAATCTCCCACTGAGGCTAAGGAGAGCCACTGAGATGTGTGTCAGGGGGGTCCCTGCATGGAGGTCCAGCAGAGAGATTGTTGCCTGAAGCTGTGAAGGTAAAGCCTGTAATTTGCTAAACATTTCAAAATGATGGAGATGCTGGAGTCATGGAATATTGCTAATGGGAACCAAAGACAGGGTGTGGAACCAGCACAAGAGAGAGAAGTATGTTGCAGTCAACAAAACTAAAAGAAGCTGGAGACCTGAAGAGCCCTTTGACCTCAGAAATGAAGATGTGGAATTTGGAATTTTCCTGACTGGGTTTTATTCTTGTTTTCGTCCAACATTTCTTCACTATGCTTCCTTTCCTCCCTTTGGGAAAGGGAATGTATATTCTGTCCTACTGTATGTTGTAAGGATGTGATCTGTTTTTTGATTTTGATTTTACATGGGGTTAGAGTTAAGAGATTGCCTTGAGTCTCATCTCAGAGAGACTTTGGATTTTGAACTTTTAAATAGTGTTGAGACTGTATGGACTATGAAGTTATTTGAAGTTGGAATGAATGTAGTTTTGCATTATTATATGGCTAGAAGCCTATGGAGACCAGGAGAATGGTTTCGAAAAGATTGGATACCATAGGCTCCTATATTTAAATACTTAGTTACCAGGATCCAGATTAGGAAGTATGGCCTTTTTGGAGAAAGTGTCTTAGGGGTGGGGGTGGGTATGGGGTGTGTGTGTAGGGGGGGTTGAGGTTTCAAAAGCTTATACCAGACTCAAGCTCTCTCTGTCTTTATATGTCTCCCCTTTTTTCTGTCTCTATCCGCCCCCTGCCCCCAGCCTGTAGATCAGAATGTAGCTCTCAACTCCTCCAGTGCCTGTGTGTAGCCATGTTCCCAAGGTAATAATGAACTAAAACTCTGATGCTGTAAATAAATCCCCAGCTAAATGCTTTCTTTTCTTTGGTTATGGTGTCTTTTTCCAGAAATATAAAAATGACTAAGATACATGTGCAAATAAAAAAATCATGAGATATTCTTTGTTTCTTTTAGACACTTACATCTATGTTTGTAGTGAGACAGACCTTTGAAATAATTATTAATGTTTTAAATTATTTTATTTTTAAAAGTTATTACACATATCTATCTTTCTATGTATGTATGTAGATATTATCTATCAATCATAGATAGATGAGTCTATCTATCTCATCTGTGGTAGATATTTCACAGTAAGCAGATAGAGGTCAGAATACAATCCACAGGAATTAGTTAGACCTTTCTACCACATGGCTTCCAGGAATATAACTAAAGTCATAACACTTAGTGACAGGAACCTTCACCTGCTGTGCCATCCCATTGGCCCTACTGCATTTGTGTATTATTTGATTGAATTAATAATTAGACTCACAATAGTTTTATAGTGTAATTACATGAAGAGTGGGTACAGGTATTTAACACAAATGCTGGGGATGTGAAGCCAGGTGACCATAATAAATCCAAGCCCGACCTGAATTATGGAGTGAGATTTTGTTTCAAAATCAGAAGCCAAAACAAAATTCTAACCAAAAATGGAAATAGAGAAATTAAACTCAGCCAGTCTTGGTGGAATAGGATTGTGGAGTAGGAAGAGATTTTGTGAGTAGTGAGTTGTGTTTTCCTTGCCACTGTGCCTTTGAAGCTTTGTGAGCACATTGTTTTCTGTTCCCACCATACACAATGTACAGTGCAAATTAGTGGCTAATTCAGCAATTGTTGTATGACTTCCAGGAATGAAGGGTGTCCAAAGATTTGCTTTACGTCCTTTGTGTAGGGCTGAGGCCTTGTGGCCCTTCTCCATCCATGTCCGGCATGTTAGTTGGTGCCTCCTAGTTCAGATCACACTGAGAAAGGCATGTTGATTTGACTTTATGGGTACAGCTTCTGATATTACTAGGAGATACAGTCTTACATCAAGCTCCCCAAAGTCTCTCCATCTCTTCTTCTTTGGTCTCCCTTGAGCCTTAGACTCAGCAGTGTTTTGTAAATGCATCCATTGGGACTAGGCTCCACAACTGTGCCTTTTTATTGGTTGGAGTTTTTGTGGTGGTCTTCATTGGTTCCAAAGAGAAGTTTTCTTGGTGAGGGGAAAGACCACACTTATCTGTGGATATAAGGATATTATAGATTGCTGTTAGAAATTATATTGGTTTAGTAAATGTAGAAAGGAGAGGTGCTTTTTCCAAAAGTTTCTAGTACCAAACAGCCTTAAAAACATACATACAAGTAGCATTATAGAAACTGATCAGGATATATTTAGTAATATATATGTATATATATGCATATGATAATAATTATTTTAAAAGGCCATGGACTTAAAGAACATTTTTTTCTTTTGCCTCCCTTCAAGCTCTCCCTTTACCCCTCCCCACTTTCCTTCAAATTCATGGTCTCTTCTTACATGCATATGTGTGTGTGTGTTTCCTAAATATAACCTGCTCAGTCTATATAATGCTACCAGTATGTAGGTCTTCAGGGTTGAACATTTGGCATTGGACAATCAATTGGTATGCTTTCCCTGAGGAAGACCAAAGAGCCAAGACCACTTAACAAAAACCTCAATCCCAGATATGAGGAGTCCTCTTGTGAGCTGTTTGCTAGGGTTTTCCAAGTGACTTGCCAAACATACAGTGTATAGTTGCTGCCCTTTCATGCCCCTCCACGCAAGAGGGAGGAGATAAGTCTCTACTGCTGCAGGTACCATGCACTTCAGAACAGGGTCTAGAGAGCCTTGAGCTGGAGTTGAGCTGAATGCCTCTTCCATGAGGAGTAACTTTCATATGGTAGAAAGTGCCATGTGAGCTTCCAAAGGAGGGAGACAACCAATAGTTCTATGCATCTATGTTACCTACAAATCACAGCAATGACTAGTATTGCATGATAATAGATTTGAATGTCTTCTCTTCCTTTACTCTTGCTCAAGAACCTGTGAGGCTTATGCAAGGTGACTTTGGAAACTTACTTTCTATAAGAAACACATTTAATAGAGAAAACAATGACTACATTTTTTGTTTCTATGGCTTTTTGTTATCTTTTTCTAACCTCTTTTTTTTCCATTAATTATAATCAATGATTTATCCTCTTTTGTTGAATTGTTCCAATTTTTGTGTATGTCTTACTTAAACATGGATTATGTAAGAGTGGATTCTTGACATTGGTCTGTCTGACACTGCCTTCCCATTCCTGTTCATGCAAAGCATCATATAAATATATATCAAAAACACAGCTTTCATTTCACAACACTTCATTAAAACTCCTTATGGGGTTTCATCACCCAAAATATGAGATGCTATAGTACAATATAAATGTGTTCCACTAGTGCCCTCTTAGGCTGGGCTGACCCATTTAGTGTTTACCAAATCTCAGAGAACAATCATACCATTCTCTATTTAGTTAGCCAATGTAGATTTTGATTTCAGAATGACTACACTTTTTAAACTAGACAGTACTAGACACTGCTGTGTAGACCCTGTATCCCACCTGAGGTTAACTAATTAATTAATTAGTTTTTTACTAATGATATCCACAAGGCTTATTTCCATGCATCCACAGATAAATTAAGATATCTTATAAACTTGACAGCCATTCATCTGTTATACTTGTTTATATGTCTATTTATTTCCACTAAAGGGAAGTCCTCTGGATTCAGGGATGAAGTGTTTTCTCTTGCTCACTCTTGTGTTCTCACATGGAGCAATCATTTGAAGATACTAAAATCAATGGCAATTGCCACCCAAGGGGCCACATTCTTAGAAAAACTAAACTCTAAGGTAGTAAATAACTCCAAGGAAGTTCTAGACTCTGTTTCATTGGTATCTTCTATGGATCTTGTGCCTGTCTGGTTGCAAAAAGAAAGGCAAGCTGCGAGATGGACAGTAACAATCTTGTTCTGTATTCTAGCTACCCAAGTTACTCAAGTCCTTTTAGAAGACGCTGCTATTTAGCTGCTGTCACTTACTTTGAGTGTTCAGAAGCTAATATAAAAAGACCATGGGTCCAATAATTCTTATGTGCCTGCCATTACACTAATTGTTTTTCATATATTCACATGATAAATTATGGTCTCCATTCTCCTAACCTGAAACTGAAAACCTATGGATCAATATCACAGAGCAAGTCTGTGATAGCAAGAAATTAATTCACTTTGGAGGTGAATTGTATGCTTCTATTTCCCCCAAACTTCTCTTGTCAAAAAGGTTTCTCACTACTTCAATAAATTAAAAAAACTTCTGAAATAAAAGAAGAAAACTCCATTAGTGAGGAGGGGAATTGCTCCAGTTGGTGGAAACAGAATTCTCTCATTTACCATCAGGGAGGACATGGAGAGAGAAGCTGGCTACAGCCAGTCAGAGCTCCTTCTTCGTGGACAACGCAAAGAAGTGTGCATAGCAGATGTGGCATCTGCTGATACTTGGCCTTCTTCTCCCAGAAAGAAACAGTTCCTTTTTCCAGGCCTGTAGCCACAAGATTATTGATTTCACAGAGGTGAAAAAAGACATGGGAAGTAATGCCAAAGATTAGCAATACCAGGACCATTTTAGAAAATTAATGAAACAAGAAGATTTTTATTATCTTACTGCTTCTTACTCTGTCACCACAAACTCTTTTTTCTGTGTGAAAGAATACATCTTCCCAAGTAGAAAAAAATAATTTTTAAAAGATAAGCCTGAAAAAATTAATTTAAACTTAGCCATATTAGGGTAGCATTAAGGCACTCCCGGGTACATTTTATTGGTCCATTAATATAGGCCCCGAGTGGTTGAAAACACCTAAGGCATGTACTGTATTAATGAACCAATAAAACATGCCCTGAAGTGTCTTAATGATATATTACAACCATTTCTATTACATACATAAATGCACTATTTGCCTAGTGTCTTGCATAGTTTTCAAGAAAATCTTCAATTAACAAAAAATATTGCATCAAGAACTCTTACCCACAACTAAAAAAGAAGGAGCAACAAAGAATCCTGTAATTAACTTACTTGGGCAAGTTAACTGTGAAGTGACTGTGGATTACTTTAGCATTTGGAACTTTCTAGAGTTAATATTTTGGAAGAACTTGTTTGTTGGTTTTACAGTTGAACACTTGCAGGGAACAGACAAAGGCTGACAATATTTTTACCACCCCTCCTTCAAATTCCCTAAACTGAGTGGTGGTTATGAGACTGGTTAGATAGTAAATGGCTGACCCCAAGGGTCTGCTCTCTGTGCCTACTTTAGGAGGCTGTCTTAGGTACTTGAGAAATATTCTTTAAAGTGACGAGGAATTCCACAATCACTCAGGAAAGCATAAGAGACTGAAATCGACATGTACCTTATTTATTGATTACAGGTCCCCCTTTTATTTGTGTAGTTATGGAGAATTAATTTTAAACACTGTTACACCAGCCATAAATCATGTAGTATTCAGTCAACATCTCATGCACTACTCTTTTAACATTTGAACAATTTAACTTTGATTTTGTTTGTGGTGACTTCTTTCCTGACTTTAATAAGAACATTCTAAGTGCATGTGGAACTTTAGAAGTTTCTAGAGCTCCTTCATAGGTGATATTAACTCACTGGACACTTCTACCAAAGTTCATCATATAAATATGGAACACACAATTCTTATTTTTAGATGAAGAAATGATCTTGTTCTTGAAGTTACCTATCTTCTCAGTTCGAGAATGACTCACAACTAGGCCTTTCTATGAGTTAGTGGTCATCATTTTTCTAATTACAACAATATATAACACCAGCATTTTGAAGCATTAGAACTAAATAAATTTAAATTGTATTAAACTATCTAAGAACACAATTTCATATTAATCAATTTGATAGTAAAATAGAAGCTTTGTGTACCTGAGTCAGGCCATTGAGTAGTCTGGTAGAAGCTAGTGAAGCAGGGATGGGAAGGAACATCATAGAGGGCACAGAAATAGAACAAAGAAAAAGGGGTTAAAGTAATGTGCAGCATACTTCTTCAGAGCACAGATGCATCTTTAATTTTAACACTATGGGATAAGCCTGAAGTGTGTTTGAGTTAATGAAGGCAATAGATTTGGACTACAACAGAATCTATAAATAAGTGGATCCATGATTTGAAGATGAGGTAAGATTTATAAGCCATCAATTTACTTCTAAGATTTTGAAAATCTTGTCATATTGGGTCAATAAATCTTGGCTGTAATCATACAAAATCTTCATAGTACAAGTGATTATTCCCAAAAGTAAAAGTAGGAAAGCACCATGGGAGAGGGGACAAGATCTAACATGGTATCTAACATCAAATTCATCCAAGTGACTCCAGTTAGTCATTCAACCACTGTGAAAAGTGGAGATAATAATGCACATCTCTTAGAGCTATTTAGAGAATTCATTTGCAGAACATGGCACTATTAACTTACCAAAGGAAATGAGAGCATTGGTAGGACTTTTCCAAACCAAATCCAGAAGTGTATGCTCCTGTCCATGACTCGGGTCAGTCTTCACCAAGACTTTAAATCTTTAAAGGAATCCATAAATTGAAAATGGCTCAGAGCTGCCACCATATATGAGAAGGGTTTTTCATCATGAAAAATATGTATAAATATTAGAATCCAAGAATAAAGAGGCAAGGCCCCAAGTAATATTTTTTCTTGTGTGAGAGAAAAATGGATGTCTCTAAGTATTTTGAATAGGAAATTCTATGTGATGATTTCTTAGTCAAACTTCTATAACTCATAAATTACCTCTAATAACAATAACTTTTATTTTTAATGATTTTAAATACAGACAAGTCAAACAGTGCTTTTGAACATATTCCATAGAAGATAATCTGTCATTTTCTAGTTTCTCTCCCTTTGAAATTTTATTATATGTATTTGAGGTACTCCCATGATTTTCCTTAGGTGATGTCATGGAACATTTTTGTGAAAAATAAAACAAGTTTTACCTGGTTTTAAGAAGGTAAGTAATCTGTTCACTGCTGCAACTTTGTTTGCTTAGAATACTGGAGATGCACCATTCCTGCCAAGAACCAGGACTTGGAATAATGAATGCTTTTGAGCACTGTTATGTCTATATCTCCATGGAGACTCTTCAGTAAAAGTCGAGAAAGGAACATAGAAAAGAAAAACTGGCACCCAAAATTTTAATTTGAAAATTTTCCAATATCTAAAGACTCAGCACAGTAGTGATAAAACAGGCTGGAGCCAGGCAGAAGAGCAGATGATCTATCATTTAACATGTGTGATTGTTTTTAGGCATAAAGGCATTATTGTCTGGAGAAAGTTCTACTGTGTACATAGTGCTCAGTGGAGAGTGGAATTTAGATTTCCCAGCTTAATCCTTGATTTTGACAGGGTTAATTGTTGATGGAACCACTGGATTTTATGAAGGACCTGTGAGAACAAAATGACATCGCAGTGACAAAATGACTAAACCAGATACCACAGAATGTGTCAATCAACATCACATCAGGGAACACACATCTTTTCCAGTAGAGTCATTCAAGAAGTTGTGTTGATGGGTCTATTTGCAAAGATGTTTGTGAAAATTAAGTACCTGAGATACAGTGAACTACAAGACAAGTAACCATGATCTTATCCCTAAAAGATGACTTAGCTAGAAAGACATAGTCTTATGAATGTGCTACCTTGGGACAAATTTTGGGACCCCCCCTGCTGCTTGCTTTTATCTTGCTTTGGTCCTGAGGATGAATCCAGCATCTCGTGGATGCTGCTAGTCCTATATCATAGAGTTATACTGTTAGGCTCCAAAGGTGTCATCTTTGTAGAATGGACCAGCAAGTTAAGGTGGTTCCACTGATAGGGAGTTAAGGGAATACAAATACTCTTTTTATTCTCCTTCCTCTTTTTAATTTGATGGTAGAGCTCTTCAGTGTTAGGCCACATCTAGAAGCCAGAGGGCAAGAAGGCAAATTGGCAACTCCTGCAGCTGGCTGTCTATGGCAGCTCAAAGTGAACAGTAGAGCTGTCAGAATAGACAGTTCCCACTTTGTGTGGTGTACAATGCCATCTTTACTTCTTATTCATGCTCTATGACCAACCTGGACAGGTTGAGAATGCCTCTGATATCTGCCTTTTTATTTCAGATGTTACCTTGGAGAGGGGAAGAGATGTGTCTTTGAAATATGATCAGTTACTTTAGTGTAGCCAAAAAACTATGGGTGAAGACTCAAGACAGCAATTAAGTACTTTGGCTGTAAGCAATTCAATAATTCATATCCATTATAATTCTTTACTGTATCAGAACACAACTCATACTCAAGGGTATCTTCAGGTTTGATTCTATTGGGTGTAAAATGATAGAAAAGTAAACAGCCAAACTAAGCAGATTAAACACTAACTTTCAACTCTTCTGTTACAAGCATGACAGTCTTTACATTAAGCCAGGCTAGGGATTTGCAGAATAACTCAGGCAGAATTCAGTTTACAAATAATGTCTGAACATCTGGTATGATGTTAAAAAGAGTTAGAACCTCAAAAAAAATGTATATTACCAACTGCAATAAGGTCTTAGAAGATTTTTGGAACATTTTTAGCATCAAATATTCACAGTTGAATTTGAAAAAGGGCTTAATTTAAGTGCATGACATGACATTAAGCCTTTAGTCAAGGATATTAAAACATTTCTACTTCTCAGACGTTTACAGTCTAAAATAGACAATCATGATCTGAAGAAATGCAACAATTCTCAGTTATCTGTGTAAACATTATCCACACACAGAAAATGGTATGCATCCATTTTCAGAACAACTGAATTATCAGTCAGCATGTAACTCAATTATGTCCCACTCCTAGTGGTACAGTATGATCACTTCTAAGTGGATTATAAACAAGCACTAGGAGTATCTAGGACTTTCAGAAAGATATAAATAGCATGCTTGGGGGGCCATACAAATCACATCTTGTCCATGCACATTTAGAATCGAAGGGAGAATTGTAGAGCACAGTCTTTCATACACTTCAAAATAAGCTTTGTTCTGCTTGTTTGGGGTGGATCTCTGTCAGGTACACAGGATGACATCCAACGATTAATGCGTTGGTATTGAAGAAGTGGCATTCCTTTTCTCCAAATCCAGAAAGACAATGGCTTTTGGGAACAAACTTTGAATGATAAAGATGAGTACTTCCTGAATTCGAAGAGATGCCTATAAGGAAGCAATTTTAGATAGGGCAAGCATAGTAGCTTCTGACTAGCTGTGTTTTCTCCATTATAGATGGAGCTGATGCTCCTCAGTAAACCTGATTCTTGCTATTTTCACTCCATCCAGTGCACTGCCAGTGATAGGCAGCTCTGCTTCTTTGCTCAAGTTAGTGGAACCTGCTGGCTGCTAACTTGAAGCAGTTTGGGCATGAAGGACACATGATATATCAGGAGAGACTCTTTAGTCATGGACTTAGTGAAATGGGGGTCTGTGTATTTCTCTGGATAAGAAGAACCAGACCTCTGAGAATATGAAGAGATGGTTGTGTATACACATAAATATATATGTAAAAGAACTTGTACTCTTCTTCCCTGACCTTTTATATATATATATATATATATGTGTGTGTGTATGTGTGTGTGTGTGTGTGTGTGTGTGTGTGTGTGTGTGTGTGTGTGTACCCAGGCTCCCTTCAACCCCACTGTCTTAATGATTGAGAAAAGCATTCTCAGTGTTTTGAGGTTTAGCATATTTTGTATTGCCCTCATTTCCATGTGTATGGTGGGTGATTCTTTCCTGTGCTCATTTCTTCTGATACCTTGCCAAAGGAAAATAGTAACATTACATGCCGCTTATCATTCTAGTTTTCTTTTATGGAGCTACCAGCCTGAGAGTTTAGTGGTCTCTATTTTAACACATCATAAGCCCTGTGTTATCCAACTTGCTGTGGCTGCTTATGGCTAATATTCTCCACCTCAGATACTGTTTTTTTTGCCATTTACATAGATTTCAGTTGGTTTTATTTATTTTCTATTCACATATATTAATGGCTATTTTATATAACACTAATTGAAAACTCAAATAAACCTTGAAACCTAATAACCTGGCCTCCAAAGAAGTTTGTTTCTGGCTCTTATAATATCCAATCCCATCATTCTCTTTCCTGTTCCCTTATGTAGAATCATCAGTGAGTACTGAAAACATGCATTGTTCCAAAGGTGCATACTTTGTCTTTCCTCCACATAAACATGCACAAATGCACACATATGATGCTTTGCTATTTCAATGACACATCCTGTGGCTGTAAACTTTGCAGTCTGAAGCTTGTGTTTCTTTTCTCCTCAGAGTTTTGTCCACAGGACTGTTCTTGCTGAAGATCTTAGTGGCCTCTACTATGTTTTTCATTCTTTTTAAAAGTCATGTATTTCTACTTTTTTTTTTTTTTTGCTTAAAGGAATCACTCTGATGTATGTTACCAGCATTATAACTCTTGTGCTTTGGGGCCATTGTTAAAAGAAAATAGATTCCCTAAACACAAGCTGTGCACAGCTGTGGCAGTCTAAGGATTGTAAGTTTGTGACTAGTGTGTGGTATAGATAGTGTAGATGCTCTGGATAGAAGGATGAGTCATTTCTTAGTGGGATGGAGTGGAACTGCACAAGATGATCTCTGTGCCCTGGACCAGTGAAAAAAATTTATTTCTGGAGACTTCAATTTAATGTTTTTAGAGCATAGTTGGACACTGGTAAGTGCAACTTTGGAAAGCAATGTGGATAAATGGGGGAGATGTGTGGTGATATGTTATATATTTAATAAAATCAGTCTGTAATAGACAGAGCCATCTCTCCAGCCTTTTTTTGTTTTGTTTTGTTCAGGATAGGGTTTTCTGTGTAACAGTCCTAGTTGTTCTGGAACTTGCTTTACAGTCCAGGCTGGCCTTGAACTCACAGAGATCCTCCTGCCCAAGTTCTGGAACAAACAGTATGTACCACCAAAGTATCTATACTCTGATATTCCAGGCTGAATTTTTATTAAATATATAGCATATCACCACAGAGATTTTGTCACTAGAAACAGCTGAGAGATCTGTGTTGGCAGACTTCCATTGTTTCCATACACAGTCCTTATGATCTCATGCCACTGGATCAGCCAGTGGACAGTCCTCTTCTGACTCTCTGCACCTATACTGATTCTTCACTTTCCTACATCTTTTGGTGTGATCCATTTGATGATGGTCCCCAAACTCTACATGGCCTTTGAATTTGAGTATGCCATGGCTACTTGAACTTTAGTTTAATTCTACAACCTGAACAGGTCCAAAACCAAATACTGATTTTTTTTGTCCCTCTTAAAATTTCTACTTTCTAACATGATCTTTCTTGATGTTGTGTACTTTTATTTTTCCCAGAGCTGACAGCATATAGTTCTTTTTCATTTAGCACATGCCAGACGCAAAAGAAAACATACAGGAGTCCTGCTCACTAAGTTGAACATTGAAATTTTACAGGAGGTTCAGAAAGAAAAATCTTCCTTTGAAACTTCAGCAGAGAGCGTTGATAAGAAAAGCTACCCCTCCCAGCAGATCCTCTCTCTCAGTGGAACTTAGTGCTCAGCCTTGCAGCACATGAGAAGAGGGGGGTTGTCTTTTGCTTGATTCCCACCTGGTGGCTGTAAGGGCTGGCTAGTGAGTTCTACTGGGTTGGGTGCAAATAGAAAGGAGGTAACAGGAAGACCTAGGGAAGCAGAAAGCAACAGCAGTGGGAGCTTTGGGGACTCAGAAGATGTGAGATCATCCAGGGCATTCTAGAGGAAGAAAAGCTTCCTGTGAAGACAGAGAAGGGGAGCAGTGGAAAAGTTAGAGTGAAGTGTCAGGAACAAAACTGTATCCATCCCACAGTGTTTCATCCCACAATGTTTCAACTATTTTTCTAAAATTTAACATAGAGACAAGTAGAGGACTTTTCTCACTTTTTCCAGCATTGAGGAAACTGCACTTATCTGACTTCCACTTTTCGAGAAATAGTCCAAATATATTGCATCATAAAGTTCAGACTCAGTGGAACTTATCAGCTGAATACAGTACAAGATATATTAAAACGGGCAACACAGTGGGCCCTAGACAAGCCACCTGATCTAGAGGATGTCTCCAGAGCAAACATAAGTAGTTGGCACAAAAACTTTACTTTTAGAAAAATCATTTTCTTTTGGATGGTAATGACATGAAAAATATCGATTTCCAGGAACATAGTTAATTATGGGAAAGGTGACTTCCCAGAATCGGGCTCACAGTTGGCCCTTCACCTCTGTGCACTGAGGGAGGACCAGTCTTTTTGTTGTGAATTGCTATCATAATTTTTCCTCTTATTTTTAATTTTTTTATTTCAAACTATTTGGTGGCCCTGAATGTTCAGGCTGCTTTTTCTGAAGTCCCCTTTTCTTTCTTGAATAAGAAAATAATCCTGGGAATGTGTGATGTGGCATCTCATCTGTTTTTCTGTAGAGTTTCAGGGCCAAATAAGTTCATGTTTTATGTATCTAAGTATTTTTGGAAATGCCAATTTTAAAAGTCCAATATTCTCTATTCTAGTTTTTAAAACCCGGAGTAAGCATTGATTAATGATATTGAAAGATTTTATTCTCATATTCTCCATACTGTATTATTAATTAATTATTCAAACAATTTCTGAGCTAGGGAGTTAACAATAATTGTTGGCTGAATACATCATCATGAAAGCAATGAAATAAGTTGCTTTCTTGAAACTTTGCTGTCATATTAGATACCCACATAGACTCTTCAATGAGGTCAGTTTATTAGAGTTACAAACTACCTAATATTGAAACAGGATGTCTGAGTATTGCCCTCATGATGGCTTTTATTAAAGTTTTTGTTGAGGCCATGACATTGGAATGGAACTGTTGATAATCATCAGGCAATAGTGGTAAATGCCTTTAATCTCAACACTCTGAGATCAAGGCAGCCTGGTGTACAGAATGAGTTCTAGGACAGCAAGGGCTACACAGAGAAACCCTGTCTGGTAAAACAAAACAAAAACTTAGAACAAACAAACTAAAAGTGTAACAGTTGATAATGTCATTGTAACCAGACTTCAAATTCATATCACTTCATTATCAACACTAAGAATTTGCTCTGCTCAAGTGATACTGAAGTTGGAATTTGTAAATTGTTCACTGTCTATGACAGACAATGCTAAACTCAAATCAGAAAACAAGCTTTGAAGACCCTGGCAGAAATAGCCAGAAATTGCTGGAACTTTTTACCTTACAATGTGATACACATAACCACGGCAATTAATGTAGATTATGATAAAACAAGCACAATATTTCAGACAACAAGTTTGTTCTACTCCAGAAGATATAAATAAATTTGCCTCATAGTCTTTGAGAGATTTGTTTATGAGCTTTTTGTGATTATGATCAAATAGCTGAGTTGGGCTATAAAGAAAAGAGATATACTGAGCTTACAATTTTGAGATTCATATACCTTTAGTTGTATTACTTCTTGATGTGGAAAATAAGATGAGGTGAACACATTAGAAGGAGTGGTCACATTCCAAGACAGAGAACTTAGAGAAACAGAGAGGCTGGTGTGCCACAAACCTTCATAGACACAATTCTAATGATGTACAGATCCTCCAATAGAGCCCATCTTTAAATGTCACTGTCATATGCTAAGAGCATCACTCTAGGAACAAATTTGTTGCATGAATTCTACTTGGTCTTATAATAAAAACTCAGAGCCAGATATTGGGGAAAAGCTGAAAGATTAGAGAAACAAAGGAACAAACCACAGCCACTTCTAACCCAGCCACTCCTTGTGCTGAACGGGAAATTCCCTGTCCCCAGGAAACCTCAGATTGAATGCCTTTGAGTCCTCACCAAAAAAGGGACAGGAGCATAGGCAAAGAGCTCAACTCCTGCTTTCTCCAGTTCCCATCTTTCTTTTTACACCCAGCTATCTCTTTCTGGTTCATCTTTGCTAGTGTTAGGATTAAAGGCATGTGTTTCCCAAGTACTAGGAGCATAGGCATGAGATTTCAAGTACAGGAATTAAAGACATGTGTCATTTCACCTGGCTCTATTTGGCCTTGAACTCAGGAATAGTGGGATTAAAGACATGGGTTACTATTCTCTGACCTCGCAGGCTAACTCTGTGGGTGTTTCTGTCCTCCAATTTTTATACAAACTTTATTATATATACAACATATCACCACATAAATCATCCACATGTAGAGCTTTGGTGGACATTGAGCACCTAAATCATTGCAAGAATGATATGATAATTTAGTTACACATATTTACACATATTATGCTTGACTAAATAGCTACATGAATTTGAGCAATCCTTTGTGTTTAGCATTACTAACTTCTGCTGTTGAGTAACTGGTAGAAGAGTAATCATAGAAACCTCTAGAAAAGTGTTAAGCATGTATTAATGACAAATACAGTTATGGCATTTGTTATGCACTTGCATGTACAACAGTTCTAATATGGAACCTAGATTTAGTGTATGAAGGTCAGCCACATTTCACTCATGAGCACATTCATTTGGAAGCTGAAGAAAAATGTCGTAAGACTGAGATTGTGTAAGTTCTGGTTTCTTTTTTCTTTATTTATTTTGTATTTATCAAAAAAACAGTAAAATGAATTTAAAATGCTGAAAAGTTAACAATAACTATAAAGAGGATATAAATCATAAGCATGACTTATCAAGGGTGATAATGCAAATAAGATTGCTACACATATATTTACTTTGTGTTCAGCTTTCCCTCTGAATTTTTTTTCCCATCCCTGTATATCCTTATTCAAGGTCCCTTCCCCCTCCCACCACATCAGGTCATTTTTATTCTCTGCAACTCCCCATCCCCTCCCTGGGCAGGGAGTAGACAGTCCTATGGTCCCACTGACCCAATGATATTTGGATCAGTCTCCACTCCTGGCCAAATCCAGTTTTGTCCATCCTCCCTCAAGAGTGAGTCAGGTGTTTTTATAGCTAGAGTGGGGTCTGAAGGATCAGTCCAGGGTGTTTCTGATCCCAAGCTGTTCAGTGGTTGTGGTTTGCAGCTTGGGCATGCTTCGCTTTTATTTCTTGTTTGTTTGTTTAGAGACCACTAATGAGTGAGTACATCCCCTGCTTATCTTTCTGAGATTGTGATACCTCGATCAGGAGGATATTCTCCAAATCCATCCATTTGCCTGCAAATTTTAGGATATTATTTTTTCTTACTGCTGAGTAGTATTCCATTGTGTAGATGTACCACAGTTTGTTAATCCATTCTTCAGTTGAGGGACATCTAGGTTGTTTCCAGGTTCTTGCTATTACAAATAATGCTGCTATGAACATAATTGAGCTAATACCTTTGGAGTGTGAATGTGCCTCTTTAGGGTATACACCCAGAAGTGGTATTGCTGGG